>CAXIVR010000009.1:65868960-66116460 GCA_964035755.1 Teleogryllus oceanicus | reverse complement strand
AGGCCACCTCGCAAACCGGCAACAGTCCGGGTGCTCACATCCTCCTACTCGATATCCTAGTTCAAATCCGGTTGTTCGGATTGGAACTCGTAGTAGTGGAAACTGTTATACTAGAACTCAGCTACGCCCATTTCAGCAACTCCTATTTCACCTCAGACTCTCCTTCAAATAATTATAAAGTAAACAGTAAATATATGTGTGATTTGAAGTATTATTTATGTCGGAATATACATACAAAATTGTTATTTATTTTCTTAGTACGTCTTTATTTTACTTAAACTTTCGTGCTGACGCTCTGCAGCTGGTCGAGGTGTCAGGTGCGAAGCTCCAACCAATTACAAGCCAATGACCAATGACAGTGAAGCGAGATAGCATTGTTTTCACAAGGAGCACCCACTCCGTTCAATCCACTTCTTGAATCAGTTCGGCTCGTGAATAGATTATCCACACGCGGCAATCATTGTCCGAATCCTACCCCACGTACTTTGTCCCTTGCCAAGCCCCTTATAAAATATCTGTCAGCCGCACCCGCCCACGCAACTTCGAAGGGGAAGGAACTACCATTCACGTAGTTTGACATAACAGGTAGGTCATCTCTCTCCCCTGACCCGTGCTACACACGCATTCACGAAAGACAGGTTGCCACTTACCAGCTAATCACCGCTTCACACTCGTCGGAGCTGCTGGCCAGGATCACTAGGTTACATTCTTGGGAAGGAATTCTACTTCCAGTTCACGTGACAAATTCTAATATAAGAATGAGTGTACATAACTTACAGGCCTCGAAGCAGCACAAATTAGTCATTTTTATCCTGCTGACCACTAATAATTTTGAATTTCAAACAAGGATTTCCAACTTGTGAATTACAATGCATTTCTTTTTAACAATACAAACAATGAATTAATGTCCCACTTGCTCTCTCACAATTTGAAAAATAAATTATGACTTATTCATTAAAAGTATTCAACAACAAATGTATGAGCACATGCATTAAAACACTTTCAATTACGTCAGGAATTGCATACATGTACTGTTCGGTTAGATATTAATCAAATAAATTCATTTTAAAATTGTGTTCTTTAAGACTGGTATTCAGATGTTTCGATAAAGTTTCTTATTTTGGTAGGAACTTAGTAACAAATCTCATGACATTTTATATCCTGCGTATATCAGACGAAACATTAAATAGAAAGCATTACGGCTATCATTTCTTCAGAACATACATAAGTTCATAAATATTACTACGTTTTAACATGTCAAAACTATAAATCTCTATTTTTTTAAGTTGCTCACGAAAAGAAATAGAAATCACGTGTTTTGTAAGAAATATGAACAATCCTATTTGTGATCATCAGTATCTGGATGATCTCATGGTCTGGAGATCTTCGGTATCATCGTCATAATATGGATCTATATTTTATTAGACGCTTGTGTTCGAAAGCGCGTGAAACAGAAACAGGGCAGAGCGGATTTGGCGCGACCCCCGCCACGGCAGGGCGTGCCAGCGCTCGCGAAAAATATCACAACTTCGGTCTCCTTCCAACACACTGTACGCGACATACGGACGTACTGTGTCGAAGAATAAATGTACACAAATCAGCCTTTGGAGCTCCTATACGTTACTGATGTTATAGTTTGCCATTGAAATATTTTACAACCCGAAGGCAGTTTTGAAGACTAGCAGCCGAAACGACAATCATATACCAGGCAATGCCCATGATTTCATGCAAGATAGAGAATATAAGTTAACAAATAGGACAGCCGTTGTTCGGTTATTTAGTTTCAGAGATGAGTTTATTTATTTTAGATATTAAAATGAAGCATGGATGCTAGAGTTATGTCACATTTGGCAAAGAGTAAAGACTTAATTAAATGTGTGCATTGCACTTAAGATTGATACTGCATTTTTCTGCAATAAACACTGATTTGAAATATTTGAATGCAAAAACCGCATGGGAAAGAAGTAGATAAAACCTCCAAATTATTGAAAACCTCGACTCAAACCGTCGGGAGATATGGACCAGCTGACTGCCACCATGAATGCAACAGCTTCATATCGTGACTACTGCGCTGTTAAAAATAAATAAATAAATAAAAAGCCTGACACCCAAAAACCTGCAAGGCCAAACAAACTTCGCCCTCGTAATACAGCCGCCACCCGCCTGCACTTAGCAACAGGGAAGCCAGTTCCTCACAGAGGGGGCGCGAGCGGAACCGCGGCGGTGGGAAGAACTCGTCCGTCCGCCGGCGGGCGGCCCTCGGGAACCTCTTGGCAGGCGTGGGGGCGCGTGGGAGGGGACGCCGCGATGCCGAAACGCGAACCGCTTGGGGCGCAGCCAACGAAATCCGGGAAAGATCACAGAAACTCCCAGAACATCGCTGTTGCTGCCTCCGCTTCGCGCTCACGTTCGAGCAGCTTTAACATCTAACTATTCTCATCTCTCGGGGAATCGATTGTCGTCCGAAATGATCCTAGCCTGAATTTGATTTTATCTCGTACAGAATACAAAGGAGTGAGTATTAACACATTTAATTCCCTGGAACAAATAATAATTACTCTTTTTATAACTTTTTACAAGTATAGTTATCACACAATCATCCTTTTCATCATCGCTGTTTTACATTTTAGCTTTTTCCCGTTCGCTCTTTCCTAGCTATTCGACTCCAGTGTATACATACGATTGAGGAGGGTTACATGAAAAAAAGTACGCCATAGTCGCAAAGATCAACACGTGACATACATTTACATCTACACTATAATTTAACAAGCCAAATTGTTTCCACACATTTCTAAACAGTTTGTTTTATGTAAAAAAAATCTCTCAATTTTCTTTTGATATCCATGAAAATAATGGGTGAAAAAAAACTGACTTGCATATCTCATAGTATTTTTCTGAAATGTTTTATCTACAAAAAAATTAGGAATATGGAGAGGATGTAACAGTATACATTATCCTACTTCGCCTAGCAGTCAATATTGCCATCCTGTCAACCAACTTAAATGGTGCAAGTGCGACACACCGCAGAGCATCTAAACAACCTACGGGAGCAACCCTGCCTCAAATGCATTCGGCAGCGCTCCAACGGCCTCTCCTCAAGCCCCGCGCACTCGGAAGGGCGGTTGCAAGCGAGGCAAAGGAGAAGATTCGAGAAGGTGCTGCGCTCCCTCCCCGCCGCCCCACCCGGCACGGCACGGCACGGCCCGGCACGGCCGCGGCCGCGCGGTGGAAACCCGAGAGCCCCCAGCGGGCGGCGCGGCGGCAGCGACGCACGAGGGCGCGGCCCGGCCCGGCGCGCGGCGCGGAGCAGCACGGCGCGCGTGTGGGCGGCGCCTAGAATAGCGCTGCGCCGCCGCCTCCACCTCCGCGTCGCTGGACCGCGCGCCGCCGCCGAGGACTGGGCTCCGTTGCGCTGCGCCGGCCTGGGCCGGGCGGGTGGAGAGGAGAGGAGAGCCACCGCAGCAGAGGTCAGGGGGTCGCGAGTGCGCGCCTGCGCCGCGGCCGCACGCGGTCTCCGGCTCCGCTGCCCCGGGGGCTCACGTGGACGACCCGACCGCGCGGGAATGCAAGGCTTCGCCTCCCAACCGCTAGGGGCAACGAAACGCGAGGGGAGTGGGAGAAAGGGCCACGCCCAACAGCGCGGGTACTTGCGGCGGATCGAAGAATGCGACGATGTAATCGATGTTTAGGCAAGACAATCAAGCAGAGAGCTTTTGCCTACTTTATGACCGGCGTGTCTACAGTAATGAAACTTCGGGCGTTTTCCCCTTTTCCTTCAAATGTCAACCTTCTTTCGTTTGAACTCCGTAATCAAATAAGGGAAGCTTGTGTATACACGTTAACGCTCGAGTGGTTGTTGTATAATGGAGGGAGCGTTGCAGGAGGGGATAGGGCTGTGAAATCAATCGTCATGACACTATTTCCAGGAGGAAGTGCATCAAATACAATATTTAGAAAATATCTGGCAATGGCATTCTATACCTATAACACAATTACATTCTTGACGGCATACATGTTATCCGACACAGTCCATAAGAACCAACGATCAAGAATTGACATTGAAAAGTAATTATAATCAATAACCGATATTTTTAAACCCATAACTTCCGTGTAATTCTGCTTAAGCTAAAAACAATGAGTTAAGTCGAACCATAGCATTTGAATCTTTGAGTGTTCAATTCTAGGAAATGAATCTCTTGAATATGATCTATACTTAATATCGCAATGTATAAAATGAATCATAAGCTAAATCCCTCTATATTCTTATTATAAAATTAAAAGCTGAACCATGCGAAACATACGTGCCCAAATGATGCGCATGACAAATTTCCGATCGCCGTACGAATGTTGAAGTCGTCAGTGCCTTTGTGATGAACTATTCGATTTCGAAAATACTTCCAGTCGTATTTTCGACCGTGTCACCGCGCACTTGCTCATTCGCATGAACAAGTGGTAAGTCTCTGCTGGACTCTACTCTGATGGGAAGAAAATGGAGTTAAAGCGATGACACGCCACAAATGCGTTTCGTAGCGGACGATATCTCAAAGTGAACTTTTTGTTAAAATTGTTCTGGTATTTCGTTCATCTTGAAATAAAATGTAACTGTACAATCTCTAACAACCAATATGAATGAGAATACGAATGTTAACAATGTCATTTAAGTAAAAGAAAGGAAGAGAAATATTTTTTTCTCTCACTCAAGATCAACGCCGGCAAAAATACCAGCATTTTACTGGCACATTTTTCCACAATCTCATAAATTTGAAGAAAATATTTAAACAAATTAAGCAATCGAGCACAACACTTTTAAATCGGATTCCGAGGCAATGACATAACGATTGCTTTAATCCCATCAGGTCATTTTTTTCTCTTCCGGAACAGAACCACGAACTGCAACGTGATTTCATCAAATAATTCCGATGAGCAAGGCGGGCCTCGAGAACGTTCTCCATCTCCCGGAAGAGAGATCACGCGGAGCAGCAAAGTGTGAGGTAAGCCGAAAGGGAGCAGTTATCTCGCGACGCGAATGCCTCAAGTTCTGAGAAGCAAAAGCAGACGACTCCCAGGAGAAGCCGGCGAAGCAAACTTCTGGTGACGAACCGAGCGAGCGGAGGCGGGCGTCCCGCTGGCATCGCTCCCGGAAAGGCTCGATTTCACCTCGCACGCGACTTTCCTCATTCAACATTGGCACACACCGCTTCATACTCAGGGGCACCGCTTCGCGCACAGCTTATCACAGCCTCCCTCTACCGCTCCGCCGCCCCAACCCCCGCACGGAGCCATGGCATCCGTCACTTCCTATTGACGGGCGCCGGGAAGGCGTGATTCAACCGCGCGATAAATGAACATCCAGTAGATTAGAACAACCAACCGGAAACGATCCGACGGAAAATCCTTCATTGGACTTCGTGTGACGCATGAAGGAAGTGCATTTAAAAACCAACAGGAACACCTTATAAACCACTATGATTCATTTTTCCAATGCAATTTCTCACATTGGGAATGGTGAGAGCTGTTGCAATGTGTCGTAGGTGTTCGACAAATCGACCGACAAAGTGTTATTCCTGTTATATCTACTATAAGTCTTTTTCAGAGACAAAACCTGACAATCTTCAGTGACACATTCGCGTGGTTTGGGTCTTCATTGCGACGTCACTTTGAATAATTTCATGAAAGATTATTTATGTATCATTTTTAACAATGAATCTAAGAAATAATTCATTAGAACATTTTGTGAAATCAATTTTCTAGCACCAAAATCCTGTTTTCAGACATAATGAAACACCAGCAGTGGGGAGTTACTCAAGAAAATTTTTTCAACTAAACACAGTAGATGCGAGTCTCGCTGACGTTCTATTACACCTTTCTAGCAATCATTTCCGCTTTTTAGATATTTTCTTACTATGTAAATATTACAGAACACGTTTGATAACGGCAAATTAAGATTTGAGGAAAATGCTGCAGGATGAGTAGCATTGCGTCAGCAATTCCAATTCATCTCAGGTGAAAGGAAATGGCATGAGCAGGAGGAATGTCAATGAAATCCACCAAGAGAAAGGGAAGCTCGCTAGGTATCTAATCTGACATGCTTTATCGCTGCCAAGAAATTAATCCGTCCGTGGCGCATGCTTGTGACACTTTCGACGCAACCGAAGAAAGTTCGAATCCGAATGTGTCACGTCCGACTCTCTCCACCTGAAGCAAGATTTTTTAAAATAAGGAAGCATCTATCCCGTTTTATTCCTTCGCCCCCTCTTTAATGCACCTTTGCCCTACTAACATCAGCATTCTTCCCGTTCCCTAGCAGTGAGTGCGCGAGCGGCTTCTGTTGACAGCGCCCTGTCCTAGAAAACTCGATCTCTAGGAAGACACGCTGCACCTCTGGGGTGTGCATGCCGCCGCGCGCCAACACGAGCCGTGGCGGCGCGAGGCGATTGGGCGGCTGCCAAAAGGCGCGCGCTGTGTGCGCGCCCGCGTCCCCGACACCGGCCTCGCCCTCGCCCTCATCCTCGTCCCCGGACCTACTTGGACGGTGGTAGGGGGACGACGACCTCCCCTTACTCTTCCGTCTCCTAGGAACTTCACTCGTCGCTAAGCACCTGGAGAGCTGGGAGGGCAGGTTCTCTGACTTGTAAGTAATAGAACGGTGGTACTATTATTGAAAAAAAGAACATGAATATTTGCGCAACGTGGCGAGATTTTTAAAAACATACGAGTTACAAAAACTATTATTACTTCTTAATTAATCTCTTCCATTTGAGATGAATACTGACGGCATGATTACCAAATATTAATAGCTGACTCGTATTCATGCGCGAACTAGACAGGCTGAAGCAAGGATCAGAAGGGGAAAAAGGGCGAAACATCTCTGAAAACAATAAGAGCGATTTAAATGTTCACAGTTATTATACGTTAACGACGCGAGTTCTGCTTAATGCAGTATTACCCAGGAGTCTCGCAAAACTGTTTTTTCCTTTTTTTTTTTATGTCATAGCCGCGGAAGCTCCTAGCGCTGGGGGGCGTACACTGTCTCTTGGGCGCGTGCTCTCGTCCGTAATCGGATTAGCGGGCACTGCACTGGGACGGTCGCATCGGGTTCTCGACTCGTGAGTCAGAGGGCTCGGTAAACAGATGCCGACTATATAACTCTTGCCAACGCTGCGTCCAACCGGACGTTCGCACAACTACGTTGGTGGGGTGGGGATGAGGGGAGGTCCATGGCGTAGCGGCTACCGCATCCGCCTTCCACGCCGGTTTCGATCCCCGGCCAATCCACTAGAAATTTGAGATGGTCAAACGAAGCTCTCGTTCCCTCATTCCATGATTTCCTCTTCATTCGCCTCAACATCCTTCTTACTCGTTAGCATTACTGTTTTGTTCGTGAACTTCAATGACCGCAGTTTAAGGGTCCCTAAATGTAAATAAATCTAACGAAACACGTTTTTAAAAATTGGAAACCCACACAATATTAAAATATTTTAAACGATACTTTTATAAAAATTGCAACCAGTTTAGAGCGAAACTCCAATACTTGAAGTTATCATGTTTTTATAAATAATTAGTAACTATCAACAGACAGAAATGTAATCAAAACATAAACGTAAAGAACCGTGAAAAATTGTTAATGAAATTAATCACAACCCAAATAAGATTGACTTCACAGTTTCATGCACATGAAAAGGTATTTTTATTAATTTTATTTTTTACTGAGATTTTGTAATAATATTCTGTAATTCTTTTAGTTAAATATGTGTAGGGATTTAAGGACCACTGAGCCATGAGTGATCTAATGAGTACATGACAAGTGACAATCAAGTGAAAGGAGCAATGTTGAAATGAGAGGAAGGGAAAATCTTGCCTGAGAAAACCTGCCATGTGCTGGCTTAGCCCAGAAATTCCACATGGGTTGACTGAGGGATCGATCCCGGACCTCTGCGGTAGAATATACATGCGGTAGTCATTATGCCACTAACCCTCCACCCGTTCTAACTTTAGAATAAAGCATCACAGTACTCTGATTACAATTAATTTAGTCCAAAAAATGTTACAAAAAGAAATTTACTTCACCTCGCGAAGCTGTATCTTTTCCACGGGCCGGCTAGGGTAACCCACTCCTACTCGGTGAGGATATATTGAACAAGGTTAAGGCTATGATCCTCCCCAATTCAAACAAACGACAACAGATGGATCCAGGGAGGCATTCCTTCCCCGTAGTCTAGAAGTTCATTATTGTCTACTCCTCCTTAGATTAAAAAATCCTTGTTTAAGTTCAAAAGACTATGAATAGTACTTGCATCCTTCCACTCCTTCGCATTCGACTAATGCTGATTTCAATTCCATTTCTTAGTTGAAAGTTCACATAAAGCACCATATTTCTATTTTGCAACAAGCACTCATCAATTAAATTTCGAAAAACCTCACTTTCTTATAAGTAAATTTAACTATTATAGTATCCAATTTACGGGTTAAAATGCGCTCTTACTTGCTGTTCTCCGGATTCGGACAGATTTCTCGTATCCCACTGCACTGCGTATTCCATCAACAACAAATTCGCTAGTGGCAACAATACCGCCTTTTCTACAAACGCGATCTACATCAATGTCAATAGTACCGAAATACAATCCAGTTAAGGGTGAACCAATCTCAATGTTTAATATGAACCAGAAGTAAGAGAGAACCGAGTTAACTCCTGGAATATCATTGAAACAAGACTAGTACACAAATCACTAAAGAAGAAATCGTATGTCTCGAACAATACGAAGAACTCTCACACTACAGATCTTTACTCCATATTTACAATGCGACAGCTATGCTGTTTTTTGTTAAGGAAAATGTACCGACTGTTTAAAATATATAATTTCAAAATCACGCGAACATTCACAAACCCGTTACAAACTTACATTAATTATTTCCACAAACTATTTGTTCAGTGCTAAGAACGCTTTAATGTCCGACGAACGCGGAGAATTTTCGGTGACATGTGGGAAGTGGTTCGAGAGAAATCTTTGACGGTAGGTAATGACGAAGGCACGACTGACCTAGACTAGTCCAGAGTACCTCATATATGATCATTACAAAGGAGAAATCGGAAAACTACGGCATACTGGAATTTCTGAATCCAAAAACTGTGTCAGCTTTCTTCCGCGATCAGGACACAAACTAGACTACCATTTTCGCAAGTATAATGGCTACCAACATAAATCAGAGTTAACCATCGGATAAAAAGTCTGTGACTGGGAATCTTCAATGGAATTACTTAAATTAAAGAACAAAACATATTCTGCGCTTAAATGGAACTAAAATCAAGTTTCATGCTATAATTAGAATTGATTTCCGAAGATTAATTATTCGCTGATGAAACAGCGGATAGAACAGCGTAACAGAACCTGCCTTTCTATTTTTGTTTCAGAGGTATTTTCTCAGATGGCGTGATTGAAGAATGAAAATTACAGAACGTTATTCAGAGCAAAATGATCCATCATCGACACAAGATTGTACATGGTTATGCACCACAGGACATTAAACGTCGTTTATGCCACAATAGCTTTGGATAGCAACTACAAATCTAATTTGAACGCATTGACGGCGTTACCGCAGTACCATAAAAAAGAAGCACCTCTCACTCCGAAGGCGAGTGGAAACGTCAAGAGCTTCTCATTAGTACCCGCATTCAAACAGGCCTCGCAGTCGAGCCCAATTAGACACAAAACCCCCGCTAAAACGCACGCAAACATCACACAGAAAGCATCGGGCCGTCCCACAGCCAGGCGGGGCCCACGGCAGCGCCAATGCCGGCACCAGGCGGGTGGGCGTGGGTTCGCGGGCGGGCGGGCGAGGGCACGCGGAGCGGGGTTAGTCGAGGCGGGAAGGGAAGGGGGCGGGGTGCGCGGGGAGGCCGGGCCGGGCCGAGCCGAGCGGTCGAGGAATCGGCCGCGTTCGCGACCTTGGCCTAATTCAGGTCGGCGCGGCGCGGCGAGTGCCGCGGCGCACGCGCCCCGTCGCGGCGCGGGCGGCGGTGGCCGCTCGAGGACGCGCGCGCGCACGCACGCACGCACGCATCTGCGGTGGCGGAGGAGAGGGCCTGACGATACGGGGGGAACGGATATCCTAACACGGGCGCTCTTCGGCGGAATGCGGCTTCGAGAACATCTCTATCGAAGCTCCTTTCTGGCACATAACCAAGGAGGCGTGGTCAAGGCAACACTCGCAGCCCAACCGAGTACGTTTTGAGGCACCGATTCAAAAACACATGCACGTAAATTGCAGTAGTAACTGGCTTACGCAGTAAATATGAAGTTTATTTCCATCATACACTTTTTCACTTATCGAAAATAAATGCATTGCATGACGAGATGATGAACTGATCATTAGAAAGACAATTTGTTTCAGCCACTACATTGTCTTGCGATACAACTATTTTCTGTCGAAATTGTCGAACCAGCTGAAATTCAGTTTTGTGACAGTTTTCTTCGCAACAGACTCTCAATATCTATTAGTGGAATACATAAATCCATTGGAACAGCTTAAATAAAACCTTACGGCAATCTTTTTTTACACAAGAGGCTAGTGTAAGAAAGTGAACGTTATGTATAACCATGAACAAAATACCTTCATGCCCCTCGGCAATCAAGTAACACTTACTCACTGTCGATTAATTATGAACAAGGAAAGAAAGTGATATCTTACTTTGAGCAGTTGACTCGTGCTAGACACAGTTTCAAAATTACAGATTGGAGCGTTTTCTAAATGCCAATTCATGTCGTATTTCCAATAGTAACGTCTGTAGCGCCAACGGTTCCGACTATGAACGTAGTTTCGTTCCTTCAAACAACGCTCATTTGTTGAACGTAGTTTAGCTCCTTCCACACTCCTTCAAACAACTGTATCGAATCAGCAAACGGCGCAGAACATCGAAGCGAAGAATCAAATAAAAAAATAAACATTGATCTCGTAAACTTCCTGCAGCCAAACAAAACTTTCCCGTTCCCACCGGAGAAAAACTGAACTAAAAATTCTTACTCGTTGGAATGCAAGCGACGAATCGGTTGATACGAATGTTGCCGATTTCGTACGCTACGCTAACCATGATGCAGTGTTAAAACAGCTGATACAACTATAAGAACACAAATCATTTAACTTTCGACAATTACATTTACGCAGATTAGTCAAGAACGTAATACAAACTTAACTCTGCATATACAAATAATATCGTGATATGGGTACACAAATGAAGTGCGTCATAAGTTCGGATAAGAACACGTGAGGATCGGTACTCGAACTTATCGTTAGAGCAGGGACGTTAAGTCTGCTTACCACCATACAACAGGACGTGCCTAAAGAAATGAAGTTTGGAAGAAAACCTTTCAGATGTTATTCTATTACAATTGTATTTCCTGAAAAGATCACGCCCTAAATATTACGCGTATAAAACAAAAGCAAGTTTCCACCAGACCATTTTGAGTCAACAGTCATTAGACTATCGTGCTTAAGAAAAATATTATTCCAATTGAAGCGAGAGACGTCTCCACGCTTTCAAATATACAACCACGTGCTACAGATACTGAGAAACTCGCAGCCTATCCCCCTAGGTCCTATGCAGTGGGGAAAAGTAGAACCGCCGTCTAGGTGCTTACGACCAAGACTTCTGTTAATAGACAGTACTTTACAAAAGGCATTTGGAAATCTACAAACTAACCGGTGGATGACTACATAGCCGGGCGTAGAAAATATATCAAAACAACAGCAAACAAAATATTTTATGGTGCTCACAAGAAATCGGTTCAACTCGATACGAGAAGTTTGAGAGAGAGTTGTGGCGCGAGAGGACAAAGTGCACCCATACACCGAAATCCGGCCGGGCGGCCGATCCATGGACAGCATTCGAACCCGCCCCTCCGAACCTGCATGTCCACTCAGACCTCGTCCGCATCAACCTACACCCAAAAAGACGCATGCGACGTCCCAGACGACGACGAGACAGCGAGAGCGGGACGAGGCACGCGCGTTTCCGGCGCCGCGCCGCGACAACCGGCCGGACACACGGTCACCGAGAGGCCTTCAAAACGCGGTCGATCGCTGCGGCGCGTCCGCCACTCGCGTTCGCTCCACTTTCGGAAGGCAGGCGGCGGCGGCGGCGGCGGCGAACAACCCGCCCGCGTCTCGCGAGAGAAAGTCTCGAGGCTGCAGCCGCCGTCGCCGCCGCTTCTGCCGGCTACTCAGCAACGCATCTCCGCCGTTCGCTACTTGACCGGCCATCGCCGTTCCCGCCACCGTGCTGCTGCTGGTGCGGTGGAGGAGATGGGTCAATATCGGAGCGCGCGCGCTGCCGTGCACCTGCGCAAACACCTCTCGCGGATCGCGTCCCCGATTGTCGTCGTCGGTGCTCCGCTGCAAATCCTGGCGTGGCCGCCAGCGCCGCTTTGGTTTGCGGCGATAGGCATGCCCGTTCGCGTGTTTCGCATTCCACACGGCCTACATCGCGGAAGGCAAACTGAACTCCTGTGCTGCGGCATTGCTAGTGGAATTAATCATGCATTCATTCATTAAGCGATCTGCCCACTATTTAACATCCCTATTAATTAATGTAGTAACTGGATAAAATTCATAATTTAAATTTAATAGACATCGAAATATATGAATCCTTCCTTTTACTCAGAAAATCAATGTCACAAATTCACGCCCACATGCAACACCTAAAAACGCTGGGTTACAAGCGCTAATCTGAGCATAATGTTTTTCCAGTTTTTACTTAAACACTGAATATTATTCACTATCACTGCGTTTCATTTCACAAAAATTCCTGTTCACTTCGTAGTAATAAAAAACAGTGTTTAAGACTAAAGGATTCGGAAATGATTCAAGACGAAAATTTCCAAAGCCCTGAATGCATTTGGGCATTGTAACGGGAGTTTTCATTAACATCTGAAAATCATGAATGGAAAGAACTAGGTGATGTTAAAACAGCACATTCTTTCACACATTATTTACCACTACATAAAAGTCTAATACTAAATATTACTGCAATAGTATCTAACTTCCCTGGAATTCGAGGTCTGGTTTTTGAAACTTAGAACGCTGTTCATGTTACCCAGACACCCTTCTTACCGCTAAACTCACGGTTCCCGAAGCCAAAAAAATAGTTTAATACTTGAATTTACAATAAAAAATCAGCAATATTAATTTACATTATTTCAATATCTAGTTTTAAAGAACAGATTTCATTTAGGAAAAAATCTCTACCACCAGTGATGTAGTTTTTGCGACGTTAAGATTTGTTTGTAATTTTCGAAAATGCAGAGTTGGCGGAAAATGAAACTTTCACCATTTTTTAAAGCTTGATTAGCTATATCCAAGGAAACATTTTAAAAAAAAAATTAAGCAGCTTTTGTGAAAAACAAAACAAACTTAATTCATCTAAAAATTACGCAAAAATTAATAATTTTCTCATACATAACATCTCTTTCACCACCAATATTGTACTTTTGCAATCGTCGAAAATACAGTGTTCATTGTAAATGAGACCTCCAACATTTCTGAACGTCTAATGTAATTTTCCCTTTAATACACAAGTACGTAGTAGAGGCGTGAAAGTAAAATGTACAATCTGCACCCACATAACTATTTAACAAGTAGCTGCATTCGCTTTTTCTCGTGTATTATCATTTCACATTACCAAAGAACACGCATAGAGGAACTGTTAATTTTCTTCAGAGCAATGATGAGAGGCTAGAAGGAGCCATCAGAAGCTAGGGGGGGTCCATCAATTGCATTAATCTCAATGATATGAAATCTCAATTGTCTGTTATTCCACTGGGATAGAATAAGTTAATGCCTTATTTTACGTGGCGAGAGGCCCGCTCTTCCGTCTAACCACGCAAATTTCGCTACGCTCCTTTCAGCACCTAGCAGAGAAAGGAGGTATTATCTTGGGCGACGAAACAGGCGAATCTCAATTTTGCTCAGAGGCTTCTTTTGGGCTTGAGGATTTTTTACATGCAGTAAATCTAGTTGGGGCAGCCGGCTTTACTTCCCCTCCGAAGGAAGGCGTACGAAGGATTTTTTCGCCCTTAAAATATCCACGGCTTCGATCGGGTTTGAACCCGCAAACTCGGGTACAACAGTCCGGTACGCTGACTGTTATACCACCGAATCCACAAACTCGCAACTTCAAAATAACTGGCTACTTCATTCCCTTTAAAAGATAAACTATCGAAATCCACTTGGAAAGGAACACGACTTGGCTATCCTGTGTCGCAATGCTCTAATCACCGATTTGAAGTGCCTTTAGAACAGGATTAGGTGAAAATACGAACTATTACACCTAATATAAAGGTAAACCACTACTTAAAACGCCAGAGTGGAACTAGTCAGAGAAGATTAGTTCAATAATTGACCACAAACTATAACAAGCTGTTTATCACTTCCCTTTTAAATGAAACGTGAGTTCACATCTATCACATCTTTCTTTGATGTTGCGAATACATAAGAGTGCGTAGGTGACTCGTACCGATATGCCACCAACGAGATAAAAATCAAATGAGCATAAAACATTCTATCTTAGCTACTTATGTGATGTTCAGACGGTTTAAAAAAGACAAAATATAATAATTTTACAACTATCAGCAATAATTCTTGTTTTTCCTCTTGAATACCATCTTCATTAACGCGCTTGGCATTAGTGACGTGTTGGTCAGGAATGGGTAAAGTATAATACGCCCAGTGAATGCGAACATACCTACCAGATTACGGCAACTCTACATCCATTCACAACACATTTACGGTGAGTTATTTATTGAGAATACTTTATGAATGTGTAATATTAAAATAACACAATTTAATAATAATAATAAAATCGGACCGTCGACGTCGGATTAACGATAAAATTAAACATGAGCCTAATGGAAACCACTAATTTTGGGATAAATTCGTACTTTTGAGGTATAGTTTCCCTAAACTCCAATCCAAGGATACGTCCGTTAACAACCACTGCATCAATTCATGAAAACAAAGAACATGGACGTTTTGTTCCTGCGCTGCTTAAAGAGCCAATCGGCGTAGCATCTCCGTCCGCCAGAAGGCGCCGCGCCGGTTGGGGCGCAGAGCAACTGCATCAACGGGCCGGGAGGTCATTCGCGGAGCCCAGAGCGAGGGAGCGACGCCGACGCCGCTAAAGGATCGGGAGGGCACTGCCTTTAAAGGCGCGCGCGGCCCGGAGCAGCCAGAGGCCGAATAGGGAGCGCTCCCATTCCGCGGGACGCGACACGCCGACAGCGCGTGGACCAATCACTCCCCCGCGCTCTGAATTCAAAAACGACTTCAGGGCTGCTTCAGCTCCGCGATTTCTTCCTTTCATTTTCTTTTTGGACTTCCCGATGAACCGCTTTCAATGAACACCACGCTTAATGTGCGCGAATGAGCCGCTTTCAATGAATACCACTCTGCACTGTAGCATCATTTTCTAGATGGGCTATTTAGTTACTGTTAAAACCTGAGATAGTATTAAGCTAGAACATTTTGAATATTAAATTAAGGCATTACTACCTAATTTCT
Source organism: Teleogryllus oceanicus (assembly GCA_964035755.1). NCBI lineage: Eukaryota > Metazoa > Arthropoda > Insecta > Orthoptera > Gryllidae > Teleogryllus > Teleogryllus oceanicus. The sequence continues at coordinate 66,100,911 of CAXIVR010000009.1, read as the reverse complement.
TTGAGCAAACCAGTCAATGTCGGAAAGTACGCATAATTACAATTACAAATATGAAACTGATAAAATTCTCACACTATGCATTTAACGACATAAATTCTCCTTATTATTTCACTTAAATAGCGCGGTCGGTGCAGTGTATCAAAATGGTTAGCACCATAGTATGTCGACTCAGTGTCTCAAACCGAAAAGTTGCTGCGGACATGAACACTTGATCCTTACATTTCAGGTAATAACACGTGGGCAGGGTAGTCAACGGGCCTATGCATCACCAACTAAGAGGGGTCCCTGACATTTTTAAAATAGTTAATACACGTGGTCGAAATGCATAACAATGATTGATCGCGTCAACTCATAAGGTCAATAGACTCGTAAGTGCATTGCATTTCTTTATCGCGAGAGGCGCATGCTGGGTGACGAGATCCGGCGCCGACCTATGTCGGCTAGGAGGTTTCTTCGCTATCTCCCACCTGCGGGGCACCAATCCACCCGAGACAAGCTCTAACCTCCTGACAGGCCGCCCGACAAGAGTGGTAGGAGTATAGTGCATGTGAGTAAGGAGTGAGGATAGGGCAAGGAAGAGAAGAGAAAGTTCGCGCACGGTCCGTGGCCCGTTTCTTAGGGTACTGCTCCGGGTTTTAGCTTGGTGTTGATCGGATAAACCACGCAAAATTACCGATAAGCAGCCGGCCGCTACAATTTGCCTCCAGACTACGGCTGAACTCGGCCTATCTACGTTGCTAGTGTCGAAAGTACTGCCACCGTTGAGACTCGAACCCTAGGACCCCCCGGTCAGAGGCAATGCCGTGACTTCAGTAGATGATCTGAGCCAGCTTGGCGGTGTTAATAAGAAAATAAGCTAACTTTTGCAACTTGAACTTGAACTAATTAAATAATAGAAGGATTTCTTTCAAGAACCAAAGTAATCCAAATTCGAGATTTTTCAGAAGGCACGAAAATTTCATAGCGTAGACGAGCGTAGTAATGAATTTATTTTTCCCCGTCTAATATCCTTCAATGTGTTTGACAGTTGGCGAAAGGATTTGACCCAGCAGATATCACCAGATGTAGGCAATAATTTGGTGAAATATATCAAATTATGGAATTTTAGACTTATTTGATATTGTAAGAAACCCCACAATTGTACATATTTATGAACAAAGATATAATTCTGTTAAATTATTGGAGTCCTATTCACAGGGAGCTCCAAGAACTTTCGATTGCTTTTTGCATTAATTCACTCTGGTTTGTGGAGGACCTCACGTTTTGCTCACCGCACAACTGGAGGAGCCAGTGGCACATGTAATAGTATTCGACAGGTCGAGAAATGCGCGTAAAACGCAAATAATAGTAGAATGGCAATATTCAGTTTATTTCGAAATCATATTTTGAAGTGTACAACAAGATGTTCACCAACACTACATTTAAAAGTTGATGCGACACCTCTCTAACCGCGATCAGGCTTTTTCTTTCTCTCCGATAGAAATGTAGCAACGATTCCATCACCATTCTAATTTGCTTCCCCAAGTCACAGTCCTTGCGTAAAACTGAAAAAAGACATGAAAGAAATCTCGCTTCAACAGCACTGTCTTTGTACCTATCTCTTCAGTAAATTGTTTATCGTCATGTCGCAAGTTGTTAGGAGAGAGAAATATTATACCAACTGGTGGCAGGAATAAAGATTTCATTCAGGGACACAATGCTTCGAGTTTACGTATTTAGTCCTATGTTCGCGGCAGCGTGGACATTGGCGAGAAAGAAAGCGTGGCGATCGTCGGTCTATTTAGCAAACGCATTTATGTTATATTTATAAATACTGAATGTAATGTGTACTGAAAAAGTTGGATTCCCACTTTTAACTTCGTGGCGAAGAACATGCCACTCAAGCCTCCCACCCCCCAACTCATATTTGATGACACTGGGCGCTCGGGCACGCTTCCTGATAATAGAATTCCTTTCAATAGAATTGCTCCAGCATCTTTTTCAAAAATTATGAAATCTCATACTAACGGAACATCCAGGGGTTAAAAATGAAAAAAACGAGGGGAACATTAACTTTTAATTTTGGTTCATACAAAATAATGATTTACATTTGAACACTGGAGCGAAAATTAATTCAGTAATGTCAAGTTTATGATGCTTCTAAGGATTACTCTCCCCTCGTTTCAAGATTTCAAACTCTCAATCATATCCTGCAACATCATTTTCGTAAAAATTATTATGTTTGGCTAATAAAGTAACAAATGTGCAACATGTAGAAAATCCTCAAAACTTTTTTTTAAACTTTTATATTAACACTATAATTTTGTACTTGTATTTTTGCGCGTGATTACTGTATTTTGAACATTTGTTGTTTCCCACATTTTTTGAATGCGTTTGTCGAGATTAAATTTAAGTTTACAGTTAAAATTCCTAAACATTAAATTATAATCTTTGTTACTTTATTTGAAATTATTTTAAAAATCATTTAAACATTTAGATGATTTTACGAGGATTTCAAGACTTCTTATGTTTTATAGGTTTTTTGTTTTGTTTTTTTAAACCTGGGTGGGTTTTTTGGACGAGTGAAAATTTAGCCAACACTTCATTCTAGTGTTGGACCAGGGACAAATCAATTCTTTGGCAAACTACCTCTTCTGCAGTGGCTCAATACTCTACAGCATTCGGTCAAGGACGGTTGCAGTTTCGGTTCAGCTCGAGATTAAAACTAGAGATACATTTGGCAATAGCTCAAACAAATTTAAATTCCGAGCAGTAATCTCGTCATTATTACTCCAAGACTTCGTCTCCATTTCATTTCCTCCTGCACTCGCTGTTTCAACGACTACATATCCTAACCTCACAACGTTCGTTGACCCAACTTCGATGCCTGCCGCGACAATCCCCTGCCAGAAAACGACCGACAGTTTCTGTGGATTCGTTTTGTTGCCGAGTCTACGACCTCGAGCTCTATTTTCAAGATATCTATTCGCAAAAGCTTTTACATAGTTTATCTCCTCGGCACGGTGACAGATATATAACCTCGTAATGTCGTGAATTCCAAATGTTTTTCCTGGCAACAGCCGCTCTCGTATTCCTTCGGCTACGCTCCGATATAAATTCAGGAGAAAAGTATATTATATGTACACTTAGCATTACTAAAATGACATGTTTACGTAAAAAATGTAATATTTACAACGCGATGGTAGGGAAAATTCTAAAACTATCTTTACTACACATATTCCTCAAAATAAAGCGCCTTAATTCGATAGAACTAAAAACGAAAAAATAGACACTAGTCTCAATACCCAACTCTGAGAACCGCTATTACATCTAACAATTCCTGAAGGTATGAGAAAAATTGCACACAATACAGAGGAATGGTGAAAATCTACTTGGTATCCAGGTAACCTACATTTACCGAAAACTGATTCTGACGTGTTTGTCGTCCTTGGCCGATTCCTGCGATAAGACACGTCTGTTGCTTGATCTACCAAGTCAAGCGACCTCCGAGTCGAAGACACCCAACCAGAACAAGACAGGCGCAGGAAGTAAACGATTCGAGAAGAGCCTTACTCTGACGCAATCTTGTGAGAATCTCGGCAGCAACGTCTATTCCGCGGTTTAGTATTGCTAAGGGGCATGCAAATTGGGGAAAAATATAAAATCCCTACCCTCACCTGGGAAAATCTCATAAACTTCCCTGGGAAATTCACATCTTTCTTGGTTTCAAAAACTGGAAAGGAAACAAGTTTCAAAAAAACGGAAAGTAATGGAGGCAAGTTCTTCAAGAATGCGTACTGGGGGGGGGGGTATCTTCACGACGTGATTTAATAAAATATCAAATAAAAATATTAAAAACTGTTCGGTCTAACATGCAGCGCTGAAACGACAAAATTCTAGTAAAATTGATTTTTCTTGACACCTATAAGAGAGCAACAAAGTCCAAAGCCACAGCTCTAAAATCATTCAAACGCGATCGCGCATTCCTTTGGGTGGGAGAAGGACACCCCCCCTTCGCCATTGCAAGTATTCTTTATCCAAAAGCAAACGGTCTCTCCATCATTCCTCGCTAATTAGTTGATCGGAGGGAAGAGACCAACAATTTTTTTCGGGGTGAGGATGGTTGTGTCTTTACGTAAGAACATTTCAACAAAAGAGTATTCAACAGTTAAGTGACAGCAACATTATTCTGAATCATTGCGCGAAACCAGGAAACAAAATTTTAAAATCTTTTCATTTCAATCATTTGTACGATCTTTCTGACAGCAAAAGCAAGACTGTATTAAAAGATTTGCAACAAAAACTCGACCATCCGTGGACTGACCGCACAAAATTACGCGATTTTTTTTTTAATTTCTGAAGGTCATTAGTCCCTTAGCTAGTGCCTGCCAAATATAATCGCGAGGCAGAGCATCACAGTCGCCAGCGAGCGGAGAGCATGTTCCGCTCCCGCCGGCAGAGACTTTCGAGCGGCTGCGACGAGTCCCTGTTGCCGTTCCACGGACCCCACCGTCACAATAGCCCCGCGTGCCTCCGCTCCCTCTCCTCCTCCCCCGCCCGCCCAGCCCGCGGGGCCTCCCCCGCGCTATCCGTTCTGCCGAGGACGGGGCGGGGTGGGGCGGGGCGCACTTTCTTTGCCGCTCTCCGGTGCCAGCCGCGCCGCGCCGTGCGGAGTCTGCGGCGGCCGAGCGCGCGCGCGAGCCGTACAGTTAGATGACCAACTTTTTGGAAGCGTGGCCGGTGGCCGGCAGGCGAGGCGGAGCGGAGCGAGAGGAGCCGCAACGCCCGCCCTTCGCAACCGCGAGCGTCCGTCCGCTGCCTGCCTTCCCACGCCCACTTACGCGCCCTGCGCTCGCTGTCACGCAGGAGAGGGGTTGCCAGCACAATGGTACCGGTCGCAACTAGGGCGAGATCGTGGCATTGGCTTTTAAGGCTCAGGGGATTAAGACTCGAGAAGTTCACGGGCCTCTGTCACTTGAGAGATGGGAAGCCTGCACGAAAAGAAAGAAAAAGTCGAAAAGCCCGCAAAACAAAAAATTCTAAATATTTAAAACAACAGATGATCAATACGGTGTGGCTTATACTGAATATGGAATGGATCTAAGAATTGGCGAAATCGTATTTGTTTATTGAAATAAAACACGACACTGGGTTTTATCCCTTATCGTCCTCACCACTAAAACGCTCTTCTTCCAATGGGATGATTAGTTTTCTACTTCCAATGCACCCAAGTAAAATCAAAATGTTTGGCGCATAACATGAATTGAGATGATTCCCTTTAAATTACCTTCTATTATGAGTGAGATTTATACAATACGAGAGGCGAAGCCGATAGGCCTAGACCCGAGCCTAGTCGCGTGAGCGAAGGTCGAATAGCCTTTGCGAGCGCAGTATTCGATCCGACGGACAGTGACGCGCGCTAGAGAGTCGCGGACCACTTAGAGCCAAATGTCAAGTAGCGTTAGTTACAAACTTGCGGGTATCTCGAAAACTAGTATATTCGAACGCGAAGTTTTGACAGTGTCCTGACGATTTCATATGCACTTAGATTTCTAAGCCGAAAGCTAGATGAGTATTAACGAGATCAAGACTTTGCTAACGATAATCATCTTCCGAACGATTCATTGTGGACTAACGGGGTGGGTACTGACACTTATGAACAAACTGATAGAGCGAGCCCATTGCACTTGTTGCCCGGCGCTTGTGGTAAAAGAATCCCTTATTTCGGAGGCGCGATGTAATTCCAAGAGAAAATGCATATCAGTAACGGCATATCAATTAAAATATTTAAAAAATAATTGAGACCACGATTACAACAATCTACTGTAAAGCAATTAAAAAAGTCCCTTACCTTTAAATTTCCCCACAAAATACGTGCGTAGCTTCCTGTTTAGATACAATTAAAGCATTCATTTATTTTATTTTTCGTAACACATTCTTCGTATCCTCTTTACCCATTCTCCATCCATGTATTTTTATCTTCCATTAAATAAAAATTTGATCATCGTTCTCCATAAGAAATCATTATCAAAAATTAAAACGTATTCAACAATCTAACATCTATTTAAGCAGACTTTATAAGATACTTCATGAAACAAGAAATAGTACATTAGTATCAGGTTTCAGTATATTAACCATCAAACTTCAAAACATCTCCAATTTTTCCTCACACAGAATTTTGAAACATCTGAAGTTTAGACAAGGGCATTTGCGAAATAGCATCCAGCAATATCTCTAATAGAACCAACTGGTCCCCATTTCCTGTCGGTAAATTCACCGTATATTTCTTCCTTTTTTACTTATAATAAATAACAAAAACTTAGCAAATGATTTTTTTACGTGTGTGCGGGGTGGAATTCTAATATTTTCGTAAAATCTTCGTATATAAAACTGCGCATAAGAAGAAAGTGCAGTTTCGACCTTCGAGAGAAACTTTATCAACTAAACAATTTCATAAGACGTCAAAGCGATATTTCTGAATAAAAGGTGTAACAACGCCGATCGGTACACATTCACTCCTACACTAGCCTCACAGTGCGCCACTACTGGTTATGGCAATTTCTTACCTTGTGGGAATGCATCGCCGTAGATTAATATCTGTGGTTGCTACGCAAAGGTGTTGTGTCTAAAATAATAGTTTTGATAAAAACTGGGTTTTAATTTTTTTTAAATCTATTTTAGTAAAATGTCGGCACTTGTGTAGTTATCCCTTCAATTCAATGTATTTTCAGCCAAATGTGGACGTAGCCTCCTTGATAGTACAACATGTGGGTGTTTTTTCTAGCTTACCCAAAATTCACAAAAAATTAACTCAGTGTAAATGTCGCATAGGTCTTATTCAATATTTTAATATTATCGGGGGGAGGGGGTCCAAAGTTAGGCCAAAGTTGGGGCTTTTAAAATAGAAGTAAGCCGTCTCTGTTCTTCGTGATATCTGCAGATTGTAGTTTATAAAAAAATTAAAACATTATTCTACAATGATTACGGATTGGGAGCAGTGTATCTCAGTACATTAAGAAACAAATGCAGAAGTTAGATGCCGTCAGAGACAAGAGAGTGGGGTGCTTCTATGATACATTGGGGACGGCAACAGTTGGCGGAGATCGACTGAATGACCTTGTTTACAAAAAAATTTAAGGGTAGCATTTTCTCCGCTTTGTAACTCAACCATATCGCCAATTCATTTTCATAAAAGGAAATAATTAGCCCGTCAATAGAACTGACACTTAAGAACAAAAACTTATTTGGAGCATTCAAACGTGAAGGGTTTATAAATTAATACGCAACCTCACGATGGAAACTTGTTCGGCTTTAAACCAACAGTCGTCATCCCAAGGACAAGTAATTACTCTTTAAGAATTTGAAGTACTCAGCCAGGTGTGACAATACGCAAAACATTCATCACGCATTGCCTTCAATCTTTTTCGGTACAGATTCTTGCAATTTTTCCCGAGTTTTTTTAAAACAAACATTTTTACGCGCAACCTTGCAACCGGAGCACGTGTATTAGTCATAAAAGCGCCTTCGCCGGCCTTTGAGAAGCCGGTTGGTTCGGTCGGCACCGGAAGCCTACGGGAGCGACCTCGAACACAGCCGGCCGCACCGTGCCGGGCGGAGGGCGCTCGGAGGGTCGAATTCGGCACTTCCCGGATGCGAGATGCATTCGCACGTCCCTCCCCTTCCCGCCACCGTGCCGCGGTTAGTCAGTCGGCTAATTCCGAACGCTCGCGGGAGCCGCCGCTGCGAAAACAAGATATTTGCCCGAAATACTTTTTCAAAGTCCATTAGTCCGAGCTTACGTTAACACGCGCGGTGACGCTATGCCGGCTGCCGCGCACCAATGTCAGTTCCGCGGCCGATGCCAATGCGGTTTGAAAAAGGGTAAAAATAAAGGAACTTTGCGAAGCATTGCTCGAGTGCAGTCGCACAACACTTGTAGGCGACGAGAGCAAGTCTACATGTTCGGAGTTATTTAGATTTGATTAGCACACGTTGCGATTGTTACCGAACTTTAGTTATACTAAAGTGAGTACAATACCCAGCGATGTTTCATTTCAAGGAATGACATTTCTAATAACATTGCTTCAAACCGATGTTTGCAATGCCCAGATAATCTTTGAATTATTCAGACTTCACATAAACTAAAAATTAGAACACACCAAACTCGCACAATCTACCTTCAAAATCTGTCAACTAAAACATTTCTTTCCACTATTTATTTCTGCAAACGGTATTTTTCTTTCTAGTGGTGTAAACAATTCGGCCAGTCAAATGTCTACACTAACATGTTGATCCCTAATGTGCACTGAATTAATTGTGGCAAATCAGATTATTCAAAGTCCAAAAAAGTATTAACTTTTAGACTCACAATGGTCCAGACTTCACACTATTTTTAGGTTTCTGGGTCAAACAAAACCAGCTTCAGTAATGTGCCATGTGTTCTCCTAAAAGGAGGCCACTAAAGATGGAACCAAGTAAAGAGAAATTGAGCTCTATGGATACAGACTTTGTTCCAAACGTTACAATGTACACACTCATTATTACTGAAGGCATTGATGAAAAGATTTGAGAATTGCAATTACAATATAATCAGCATTGCCATTAACAATATCACCTTAATTCTAATAGAATGACAATACTGAGTACTTATCTTATCAAAGGATAAACAAAAGTAGAGATAAAAAGTACTTACTTTGAAAACTTCAGAGAAGAATCCAGAACCTATCTTCTCACAAGTGAAATCATCCAAACGGTTTAATGCAGCTACAGCATGCCTTAATGCTTGACATGATGATCCTGTCATGCGACATTTATTGGTAGAAAGAGGGTTGTTATCTTCAATGTCTGTGTTACCCATTACTGGTGTTGTTGTTTGAGGCAGAGGAGATGACACTGGGGTGATAAGGTCTTCTTCACATATCCGAGATTGTTTGCCATCACTAACTTGATTTTCACAATATCCACTATCACTGCCCCCTCTTCCACTTGATTTACCTAACATGGTTGTAAGGTACAAGTTTACATGAATTTATAATAAACATTTAGGTTATAAACTGACACATTTCCAACACAACCAAGTTAAGTGCGATACGAAGTAAACTTTCCGGAGTCCTCATTATTGCATGAATTCACTGCAGAATAATTTGGGTAAGTGTCAAACAGTTAACTGACATTTCTCAACTCATGTCCCGGACGCAGAAATTGGCAAGATCTGCGCCATGAGTGGACAATCAGTCCGAAGATACACGACGGCACCAAGAGAGAATGTGATTAATATCCATATAAGCAGACGTAAACAGTGCCTAGTCACATCCAATTAATTGGAGTTAAGTTGGCTTGGACGAAAATGGTTCCTTGCAGTGTCATTGATGAGGGTTTTCACTCAAAATGTAACACAAAATGCGTAGAACCGAACATTCACTGAATTTAAATAACAGCTGCCGAATTGATACCACTATTAAGACTGCAACAATCCAAGACTAGTAGTCGTCACCATATCCAAAGGTAAACTGGAGTAACTTTCACGAGACACACTCTCCAGCCGCCATTATCATGCAGCAGCGACATCTGGCAGTACAAGTAGAAAGCACATGATGTGACGTCAGCGTTCCCAGAGGTCTCGCGCCTCCCATCTACCAAACTTTCAAATCATCGCGGTATGAGTATTGATGATTTGAAATAATGAAACTTTTCATTTTGGGCAAATGAAAGATCAGAAAAAATGTAATGTATACTTCAGAATATAATACATTTTTAATTACTGAAAGCAATATCATTAATAAAAAATGGTTAAAACAATGGTATGTTCCCGGAGAAAAAGAAAGTGAGGGCTTCTTTTCTCACGAACTAACAGTAATGGGAATACCCACAAAACAATACCATCACGGCTTCTCATGAGACTGTTTTACTACTCAAATTGTTTCACTATCTTTTCATTATATCACTACTACCTATGAGAGCTTTTGCTTTCTTTGTGCAAATATTTCAGAATGTGAGGAAAAAATAGAATTATTGATCTGATAAAAACAATATTTCCATAATTTGATGAAATAATTATAATATTATTTGAAGTATGATCTGGATGAGTTCGGGCCAGATTAATATTTTATGGGGCCAATAACCTTGGCAGATTAATATCTTAATGCCAAATTAATATCTTTTGGGGCCGATAACCTTGGCTGTAAGAAAATTTAATATTAAAATATTTTTTTCTTAATGCGAACCAAAATAAAAATGTTGTTTAAAAATTATTGGAGGGATTACCCAGCCGGAAGCCAATACATATGCTTAGTCTACTTATGCATCAATCCACCCCTGGCTGAGTTTTAATAAAAGTACACAATATCAACTAAAAATTATTTATATTCAACACAGAACAACAATTTAATACAGTACATGTAATTTTATTCAATAATAAAAATTTTTTTTCCATTTACGTTGCTCTTCAGATAAAGTAGAAAGGTCTAAAGGCAGCTGCAAGTAAAATTATTTTGGATGATTTCATAAATAATACAAAAAAAAAAAAAATTTAAATGTGTGTCAAAAGTATACTTACTCTAATAATTTTTCTTGGTTCAGAATATCTGATATTGATAGTAGAACCATCTGGACGAACAACAACAGTTGGATACATTCTGGCATATACTTTTCGATGAATTTTACAGATGCTAGCAGTATTGCTATTTAAATTTCGAGAAATTGGTGCAAAACTCAATCCCTGAATTTGAAGGCATCTTAGCACCCACAATCTATACAATAAAGATTACATAATGAACAGACCTTTATTAATATTAAAATCCTACTTAACACAAAACATCTTATAATCTTAAACAGCTATTAAAACATATTCTATAATTCATCAGCTGTTATAAGAGTAATTTTCTTCAAATAATAATGAGAATAATTTATACTAAATGTCCACATTTTAATATATAGTAAAATATAAGGATCCCTTGAGTCATGCAAAATAATGCGTTGGCAAATATCACAAAATCAATAATCTTGTAGAATATTTATTTACCCCTTTAATCTCACCTATGCATGGTCGACAGGTAAATTACAAAAGGTGTAATATATTCACTTCAAGTAACATAACCTCCACCATAACCGACCAGATTAAGAAAAACGAGAGTTCTTGCAAGTATCGATATGACGCAAAGCATCGTATCGAAACGGCTGTGTTGTACAGCATTCAACCAGCGCCTTCTGTATTCTAGAGGGCGCTGATTCAACTGTTTATTGTTTACTCCGATTTAAATGTACAGCGAATTGACTAATGATAAAAAATGAGAAAGTGCAGAATGTGCATAATTCTATTCTCTTTTTGAGAGAGATAATATGGAGGATGTGAAAATGTTACAGTTTCCCTGTTTAATCACTTTTCTGACTGTCTCTTTATCGTGTTTACAACCGTACCGTGAGTTTCACTTGTTCATTTAGTTCTTTCTATTCACACACAGACGCACATATATCCAAATTTATAATATAACGAAGCTTCTCATTCGGCAATTTGTGTCCAAGCTGATCGCTGTCAATGCTTCTTACATTTAAATCATTATATAAGTTGGATTATATCATTCATTGGTTTTGATGTATTTGTTGACAGTTGGTTGAGTGTCAAGTTGACACTTGACATTGGTTGATACGTTCACCCAACCCATTCTCTCCAGGATTTCTTCCGCCTAAATCGTGGTGCCAATGAGTATCAAAGAGTATTATTTCGTATAACCTTTTATGAGCTTAACTTGAATTCATGATTTGCTGTTTTTTTCTGCAAAGGACATTTGTGAGTGTACACGGCATAGTAATACGTATCAAGCGTTGAATGTCGTGTATTGTCTGCTCTTTTATGTACACATACCTAAAGATATGTTTGTTTCCATCGTATATCAGTGAATTAACAATTCTAAGTGTTGCATTGGTGATTTATTTGGACAGATTCTTATTAAATTACCATAAAGGTAGTTCATTAAATGAATGATTATTTTTAATTTTTTGTGAAATGTTGCGTTTGTTCTGAAGGGGCTAACCAAGAATTTAGGATTGATTAAACAAAAAAACTTGTGTGTAACTTCCAATGTTTCTTGTAGTTGACCTCATTTCAGTGCTTAATAAAGTTTATTTAGATTAATTATGTCAGGAAATAATATTTTTAAAGATTGTTTTATACACATTATTCCAAAATGCATAGGACCCAAGAGGTATCAGTTATTTAAGAATCAGATCACAAAAAATGGAGGAAGTTTGTGTAGTAAAAGAGAATGCGAATCTGCTTTGACTCATGTAGTGTATGATGAGGGATTATCACAGGATGATCCAGAAATTAAGTATTTTCTAGAATTAGGCGAGCCTGTCAAAATTGTGGGTACAAGGTGGTTAAGTGAATGCATTAAAAATCAAAAGTTGGTTCCCATAAACGAATTTCAGCTGTTGATATCCCCAAAACAAGAAATCAGGCCAACAAATAAAGGAAATGAATTAGGGACACTTACAGACTCTCCTCCCAAAAAGGCCAAAGTTGAGTTTGAAATTGAAAATGAAAATCAGTCCATGCATACTGAGAAATTGTTAAATTCAGAACTTACTGCAGAATTGAGTAAATTGGCAAAATCTTATCGAAGCCTGGGTGATGTGTACCGAACCAGAAACTATACTAGTGCTGTTTCAATAATTCAGAAATATCCAAAAGAAATCAAATCTTATGAAGAAGCGCTATCTATTAAAGGCATTAGTGAACGAATGGCCACAAAAATTGGAGAAATTATAGAAACAGGAGGGTTGAGAAAAACTGCTGAGTTCATTGACAATGAAAAAATGAAAGTAGTGGAACTATTTACCCAAATTTGGGGTGTGGGGCCAGCAACTGCTGATAATTGGTTTCGGCAAGGTCATCGAACGTTAGATGATGTGAAAAACAAGTGCAGTTTAAATAGAATGCAGCAAATTGGTGTTAAATATTTTGATGATTTTCAGAAGCCAATACCTAGACATGAAGTGGAAGAAATTTGTGCAAAAGTGACAGAAGTAGCTCAGTCAATTGATTCCAGAATCAAAACTGAAATTTGTGGTTCTTATCGAAGAGGAAAATTACTATGTGGTGATGTTGATATTGTTGTTTTTGAACACAATGAAGAGCACTCACATTTAATGGAAAAACTTCTCAATATTTTAACCAGTAGTAAATTTGTTAGTGATGAATTTGCTTCTCTTGAAGCATCAAGGCATCATAAGTTTCTGGGTATTTGCAAAATGCCTGGGCAGGATAGTGTATTTCGGAGATTAGATATATTCATTGCCCCGTTTAAGGAATACGCTCCAGCAATGATACATTACACAGGATCTGCAACTTTTAATGTTGCGATGAGGCAGTATGCTATAAAGAAAGGTATGCATCTCTCTGAAAATGGTTTGTATGATAAAGTTGTTAGAAATAGTAATTCTGTTGTTACGGGAGATCCACTTCCTACTCCTACTGAAGAATCAATATTTAATCTTTTAGGAGTGCCTTATAAAAAACCAGATGATAGGGAAAATCTTACTGTTAAAGAATTAGGAGATTAAAAAAGGATTGAATAGGTCTGTGTTTTTTAATAAGAGACTGGTTTAGTCTCTGTTGCCTTAATTGAAAATTGTGTAATGGGCAAAGCCAAAACCAGCTTTTTCTTTCTACATCTCATAGTGTTTCATATCCAGGGTTTATTTTGTAGAAAATTAAATTTTGAGAATATTGTATGTAAGATAATGCAATTTGGAATAAGATCTGTGTGCGCTAAATAGAAATATAAACATTTTGTTTATATATATAATATACAAATTTATAATTACTGATTACATGCCCTTTTGTAAGTATTACATGCCCTAAGTATTTGTAAATAGTGTGATATCAGTAAAAATAATTAAGATGCTCTGACATTAAATTTCATTTTCTGTAGATGCTGCAGAGAACAATGAGAAAAAGGGTATTACTGAATTTAAGTAGTATTTATTAGTTTTTTGTGAAAAATGCAGGAATGAATTTTGACTAATTTTAATGTCCTTCAGAAATTAATAATATATATTAGCATTACTTAATGTTTTTAATATTTCGATCTTATTTGTAGAAATGTATGTGCAATTTTGAAAAGGAAAAATTAAGGTTTGGGGTTTTTTTTAAAAAAATTTGTATATAGGAATTTTATTCAAATGGTTCTGAAATGAATTAAAATTTGTTACAACACCTATTTTAAAATGTAAATCACTGTAAATGAAATTTCATGTTGATAAACTGTGATTTAAAATATATTGAACATAAATATATTTGTCTCTTCAATGATTATGCTATGATTCTTAAAGCATTTTGATTTGTGTTTGTTTGTATTTCCTTTCTCTGATTTGTGTCTGAAGCACTCTGGATGTGGCTCCAGATTCATGTAATAATTTATACATGAACCAGGAAGTTATGCAGAATTCTTTGCTGTCAGTTTCCAATGTTTAGAGGAATTGGAACAGCTTAGACAAGGTGGAAATTTGAACACATTAATATATTATGTGGACATCTTACACACTGAAAATGAGGAGAGTTGTTGCATAAATATGCATGTTGCATTATATACGAATGGGAAAATGTAATGAATGGAATTATCGCTAGGTGGATGTGCAGAAAAAGGATCCAAAATATATGATTTTTTAATGCTGAACTTTAAAGTAGTTAAATAATGTGAGAATTGTTCTGACTATTACATACAAAGGAATTTTAGAGAATGACATTCAATGTACTTTATTAATCAGTATGCGAATGAATCAAAAAGCACTTAGAAGAAAATTGTATGGGCTTTTAAAAATGTTGAATTCACTTTTGTTAATTTCCATTTTTGAGATGTTCATGAAAAACTGAATGAGTGCACACTTAAATTTATGTGGAGGAAAGGAGACAGGGTAGCTAATAAAATCTCATGCAGTCACTTTTTCTTGTTTTGAAGATCACATGTACAAAACTGCATTAAGATATAACTGTTGATTCATGTGAAAAATCAAACAAACACAATTCTTTATAGAAGAGAAAATAATAATTTGAAAAAAGTACCTTAAGTTATGCTCAGCAACACAACCTTTCAGTGGAAACTGGATCAAAATTGGTTTAGCTGTTCCAGAGATTACCTCCAGACTAACAGATAGGCAAAAACTGTAAAAACAGTATAACAGGTTTTTTGTACCATGTAAAGACTATATGCCATTATAAAAAGGCAGTTATTTTGAAATCACAGTTAGACACTCCAATTTTATGTATATAAATGAAAGGACTTCAGAGTGTTTTTCTTCCTTCTTATCCAGACTTAGAGTGTTCATTAATGAAATGATCAATGATATTTAACCCAAACTAACTTCACAAATATCAATAATTAATAAAATCAAGTTGGCTTGCACATTGAAATAATGGATCCTATCAATGTATTCAAATAATCTACTTATGTTTTGTTAATCTCAAATAACCAGTAAAAGATTTATAATTTTTTATTTTTCAAATATTTTAAATTTTATATCAGTTATATGTAGGTGATAGGCCTTGGAAGACTCTTTGTTTGGAAGAATGTTCCAGCGATGTCCATTTTACCGAGTGTGAGGCCAAAGGTCTATTGGTTCAGTTCAGTTATCAAAATTATGAAGAAAACAAACATTTCTAATCAAATCTGAATATTTCTTAGAAAAGGGAAAAAATTATGGCAATCTGCGTAACAGTGAGGAATTGTGGAAAATGAAAGATATCGTAAAACACCTAAGTGTTTTCTATTGTGAAAAAAAGTTATCAGTATGAAGAGAGGAAAAAAGCAGTGTTTTGCTAACAAATCTCAACTGTATTAGAGAAAAAGATAATGAATACAGTTATAATTTTAAAACTATGAGAAAATGGCAAGGGGAAAGGGACTATTCAGTTTGGACACCCCTCTAAATAAATTGTATCAAGAAATTCAATAGTACTTCCAAATGAACCAGTTGATATGCTGTCTGCTCAGACTAGTTAAGAAAACTTTATGGTATTATGTGATAAATTGTCTTTAAAGCAGGCAAGTAAAACTATAAAAATGTTGGGTTTTTGGGGAGAGGGGGCATGCAACCTCCCTGTGGATCCTTTGTTAGTAATAGAAATATGAAATACATAGAGTATTATAACCTCTAATTGTCTGGAGAATGAAGCTTTAAAGCGAAAAGAGAAAATATTGTTTTTATTTTACTCTTTAATAAATTTATAATTAAAGGTACAAGAACTGCTGTGAAAAAACAAATTTTAATATATCAAAATATCAATTTTAAAAAAAGTATAGATTTATCTATGTTCATTCTGTGAAAATTTTGAATTATGAATAGCAATTAGTTTTTTTTTAACATTTGAATATTGTAAAATTTTCTTGATACAGAATAAAATATAAGAAAACATATTTTGAAAGTAACCATTTTAAGAAAAAAAGATAAAATAAATATTCACTTGGAATTGCATATCAACTAAATGAAAATCAAAATCTGCATGAGGTGAAGAATGAGATAGATATTTAAGAGGGGAGACAAAATAATAAGGTAGAACAAAATGGTACATTATTATAAGATTTTATTCTTCAGAAGGGTTTTTCATACCGAATTAACTTAATATTGTATACATTTTATTTTTAAAACTGATGTTTATTAATAATCAAGACAAAGAAAACATATTGTATTTACCTGAATATTAGTCGACTGAAGACAACATCCTAATTTTGAAGAGGCCTCCTGAGAATATTTTCAATTTTTAACTAATTATTACTATTTAGTCAAAATAAAATTGCAAATTGTCTAGTTGACTAAAAGTACCTTGTGGATGAAAATGTTCAGGCTTACTTCCTGAGCTATCACTATTTTTGTGTTACTTAAAAATCATCATAATAATGAGTTTTGTTACTAGTCTCAACATATACAATTGTTTCTTTCTTTCTGGACCGCCCGCTGTATTGCAGTCTCTGACGTTTCAGACTCCTCTGAATTTGCGTTCTGACGCCACGTAAGTACACTTCCTTCTTTACCACCAGATTTTTTCTTGACCCGCTCTTGTTCTAGATTCTTGACCAGTTCTTTGACATTCATTTACAAAATATTCTTGAAAATCCCATGGTTTAATGTTCGTGTGATCGAGGTTTTAACTGGGAACTCGTACATCTCCCTCAGTTTCGCGGGTAAGGAAGACGCGTCTTCGCATCGTTTTGTAATCTCAACATTTACAAGTTAATTTATTTATTTATACATTATTTATATATTTATTTGTTTTACGTCGAAAACAGTTAAAAATTGTGTGATGTGCTACGCGAAGTGCATTCTGTGCACGTTTTAATAATTCTGTGATCCTTACTCTAAGCCATACACTACTTGAATTTTGAGTACAGAAAGAAATGAGCGTTTTTTTTGCAAGGATTGTTAACAATAAAACTCGCTCCGAATTTCAAGAGTAAATCAGCTTTAAATTTGGGCTCTTATCCCTCATCGTGTCCTTCGTGAAGGAATAAAACTTGCCGCGACAACATGGAGAACGATAATTTGAATAACTATATTTCCTACTGAATTCTGAAAGAAATGCACAGATAATGAAGTTACATTTAT
The DNA here is from genome assembly GCA_964035755.1 of Teleogryllus oceanicus. Lineage (NCBI taxonomy): Eukaryota > Metazoa > Arthropoda > Insecta > Orthoptera > Gryllidae > Teleogryllus > Teleogryllus oceanicus. Next base: position 66,083,334 of record CAXIVR010000009.1, on the reverse strand, counting down.
GTCCAGAAGTAAAACAAGGAGCGATCTCAGCATTTGTTCTAAGGATCAGGGAAACTGGACGAAAAACCTGATCGAGATGGTTTGGTGACATGGAAAGGCGATGTCAAGACATAAATCGTCACTGACAAAGCGTATTCTTTTTTAAACGAGATATTAAGAGGAAAAAAAAAAAAAAAAACTTGTCTCATATTTGGATAAACACAAGGGTGTTCGGAGAGGAAACGTCGAAAATTGAAAAATAAGCTTTTAAGACAATTTGGAACATATTTTGCCTAATAAAACACTTGGATATTCTGAATGGCTGAGCCGCAATAAGCATTCAAAAGTTGGTTGAAAAAATGTTTTCTAGGGCAAACTTTGCATTGCTATAGCAAAGAAACACTCTAGAAACATGTAAAATGTTTATTATTTACAAAAGAAATGAAAATATTTGTTCAGAAAGAAAAAAATAAAATAAATAAAAAAAGCAGGATTGTGTATTATTTTTATTTCTGTGTTAATTTTTCTTCTGCAATGCAAATTTTTGTCTAGAAAGTATTTTTTCAAATCAACTTTTGAGTGCTTATCGCAGCTCTGCCTTTCAGAATATCCAAGTGTTTTATTAATTAGATAAAATATGCTTAAAATTGTCTTAAGATAATATTTTTCAATTTTCGACGTTTCCTCTCCGGAAACTCTGTATATGTGTATTACGTAATACACGAAAAGAAAATCTTGTATAGTGAATTCATTGATCGTTTTTTTATCTCATTACAACATGCACACGAGACTGTTGATGGCAAAGAAACTTTCTCTGACACTTATTTGGGGCTTCAACAAGTAAAATGGAATGTAAATCAACATTGCCACTGAAAATGATAAATATGATAGATATTTGACAAAAATTGGGTGGTCAAAGTTATCCGACGGTTTGGGTTACTTTGACCACAGCTTTAAATACATCATGAGGTCAATTTTAAACTATTCGACCGTCTTGTCGTGGTCTTCTTCAGCGCTGGTCTGCCATAGTTGTTTTCATATTTTACACGGGCGGTATTAAATAGTTTTCCTTTACTAATATTATACATTTTTGCTGCTTTGGCTATTGATAACTTGCCACTTCTTATATATTGAGACATACTATGTCTCATAGTGTTTTAATTTTTGATAGGTTATATATTATATCTTAACACGTAATCATTTTCATTTGTTGTTGCCCGACTCTTTAGGGCGCGTTTTTTTCGACTGTTGCATAAGGGAAAACAAGAAAATGAAAAAAAGAGAAAAGAAACAAAAAGAAAAGATGTGTGACGAGAGGTGTGTGCACGATCTTGGTGGCGCACGTGATGGGACGGAGAACAGGACTGGAGGTGTCAGGGCGTAGGGGCAAGTCGCGAAACTTGATACCCAGAATTTTTTCTAGAACTGAATTTGAAAAGACCGACATGGATAAAATTTTTATCCCTGCACTTCTGGGGTAAGTTGGAGAGGAATGGTGGATCCGGTTGTGTCACCGCCAAAATGATGCTGTTTCGTCACCAGGGAAGTAACGATAAACTTAATTGTTCAGAGCCAAGGTTTGTTCTATTAAATAATAATGATAATACAATAATAATATGTCAATTTTATGTTATTTTTATTTTGTAATGTAAAGATATTTGGAAAATTTGCAGAAAATATTAGAACCGTGCATGGCGGGCACAAACATTCTGAATGCTTTAAACTGAATGGGGAACAAAACAGTTAAAAGGGGAAGAACAAACAATTAGCAACATAATTTTTAAATATTTTGTCATTAAACGCACACGAAACTTACGTTTCTTCTATGCACTTTGAAAAATATGCCTATAATGTTATTTGCTCATACATTTTAAACCTTGGCAATATTTATTTTTCCTCGTTCCGAGTTGCTAAATCGCTCCAGACTCCGTATTGGGCGGGCGACAATCATATGCACCCACGGCAATATAAATTTCCATTGTACCAAAGTGGAAGGAAAGATAACGAGAATGCACGAGCTGAAAAAAGTAGGAATGGTATTAATATGCCAGTGCTTTCTATAAATTTCCTTCATTGCTGAGATTGTATCGTCGTGGACCTTGTTTAAAACCTTATGCTTCCTCATTTTGAATAGAAATTATAGAACATGTAAAATGTTCAAAAACTGATATTCAATTAGTGTTGCCAAGACTGGGGATACTTTGACCAGCTTGGGTAACTTAGACTGGCCGGGCAAAGTATTCTGTTCTCATAGCAAAGACGCACGTGTAAAGAATAATCATTATGTCGCCTTAAATATTTGAATATATTTAAAGTTCAATGTATATTTTGAAGGACAAACATCATACTAACATACTTACGGTGTAATTCTGCAGTTTTGGAGTACGATATATGAAGTAATTTTCCGAAAAGTACTTTTTGGCAACAAACGAACGTGCTCAATACAGAACGAGGCTGATCAAACTCAAAAATAATCTGTAGGTTACCGGAGAAATTAATTTAGGGTATTTCTAAGTTTATGAGGACTTTAACTAAGAATATTAAGTTAAACAGTGAAGTGAGGTGTCGTGCAGAGTAGAGCAGAGAAATATTGAAGGAAATGTTTTTAGTGTTATAGTATAGTGAAGTGCGGTCTTAATTGTATAAACACTCAGTGCGGCTTTAGACGTTTCTTTTCTTTTTCATGTAAATTAATGTTTTAAGAATCAGCAGTTTTTATATTATTATTATTATTATTATTATTATTATTATTATTATTATTATAGCATTATTGTTACCATTATTTACATTTATTATCTTATTTATGTTTAATTAACTGCCACCGGGTTGCAGTTTACCCAATTGCAGTTTAAATAAATTTATTTTTATTATTATTTGGGAAATCTAAGGAAGCAATTAAATAATTATTAACAAGGTTCTTAGCACAATATAATGTTGTTTTCAATAAAGAACACTGAATGTTTTTCGACGTTTCTGGTCAAAATATCCCCGTCTGTCATAGTGTACCGTCCAAGTGTAAGTCCAAGTGTACGGAATACATTTTTAAGCATATTGCACTCACGGAGGACTGTGTTATTTGGCGTAGTTGAAGTTTATGTGGAGTGCAGAAAGTTAAAATGTATATATAATATGTGTTACAAATAAATTAAAAAATATAGCACGCAGATGCAAGCCGGGACTTGCTTCACTACTATCGTACCTAACTCGGAAAAGATGCGTTTTAGAGCCTTAAAACCTGATTTTCATGTCCCCGTGGCGACACGATTTTTTTTACGCCCTAATCTTCCAAAGAACTTTTAGACGTATTATTCCAAGCTTAGCGTTTAAGAGATAATGCTTCGTTCCATATTTGCATTTGGGTACGCGAAAAGTATTTTATTAAAATTGAATAATAAATTCCGCACGTGAATGATATTAGTTTTTACAAGAGTCCATAGTGATTTTATTTTTTCACTTAATATTACCCATAAGCAAAGAGTGGAGACAGTATATTTGACAGTTCCGAAGGACTTTGCTCTATGTAAGGCATTTTTGTGTGTGAACACGAAAATACACGTTTAGGGGTCCTATGATACCAAAAATGTGTTTTTTTAGTCCGTCCGTCTACCCGTGTGTGAACACAAATAGCACCTAAACCATAATAGGATAATTTTCCAAAATGGATATTGCCCGGTCGAGCTGGCTCGACTTGAGGCGCTCCTATTTTGAAAATCTTTTTTCAAAATTTTGGAGTTCTTTACATGAAGCGCCCCGGACTTTCTAAATTTTCTCTAAAATGACTCCAAATGTTTTCTTTAAATTTATTGTAAAAATAGAGTAAAATACACTTATAAAAGGTCGTATAGATACGATTTTAACGAACTCTGAATTTCACTTTAACTCTGAATTTTCGAAAATTGCAAAATTTTGAATATTTTCGGCGTCTTCTTTCAACTATAAAATTGAAGATAGAGACTTTTACTTCAAATGAAATTTGTTGTCCATTATTAGTTCTTTCATTAAAACCCTGTACATTTTTTGAAAATTTTAGTCGTTTTCGCATATTGCACGCAAATATTGCGTGCAATATTTGCAATTCTAAAATATTACAAAAAACAGATTTTCTCAAAATGTTTCCATATTTTTTCTTTAAAGTTTTGGTAGGGATAGCGCTAAATGCACTCTATAAGTGACATAACACATATTGCTTATTTTTTTTTTTTCAAAAATTACAAAACTAATTTTTTGACATGTCTCACGTCCTAATATTTACATTAGTGGCAATTTGTTATGTTTTGAACAAATTATTGTTTTATGAGTACATATATAGAGTCATAAAATTTGTCATATCAAAAAATGTCATAAAAAGTTTCTCGAAAACTCAACAGTTTTCTGTTAAATTGACTTCAAAATTCCGCATTTTCACATATGCCCAATCACCATTTTCTCAAAAATGGCTCGAACTTTTTTCTTCAAATTTGTCCAGTGGATAGTGCTAATTGCACTGTTTAATATGCCGTAAATTTTTGTGTATTTTTTTGTTTTTCTAAAACTTACACAAATGTAATTTTTTAATACCTCTTACGCCGTTAAAATGCACATTTCCAGCAATTTGTAAGCACTATTTCATTTGTGAGTTAATGTGCTTCAAATGTCTTTAAACGATGTTTTTCGAAAACTCAAACATTCTCTGTGAAAAAGGTTTTCAAATTTTGCATCTACAGTAACGCTTAAACGCCATTTTCTTAAAAACTGCTCTAAATTATTCAATGAAAATTGACGAGGTTTTACTCTTATTTAATATTCTTAAAGTAATATTTTGGTTCTACTCTTGGAAAACCCAAAAAAATTGAGAAAATGTCAAAACAATTTACTTTTCGGGGCGATAGATGACAGCTGGCAAGAGAATGCGCCAACACCTTAAAGCTAGTCCATACCAAGGAAATTAGAAAACTCCACTACGAGAAAGTCTGTGCCATTCTGTAACACAACTAGTTTGATATTTTCTTAGCGCCTAATTCAAAATATATTTTAAAAAAAACTAACAATTTTCACTATCCGAGAACCCTGGAACAGGCTTGAAAAAAGTCTCAAAAATTTCTCTCAAAATACAAATCGTTGTGATTTTTTTTTTTCATATTTTTACTTTCTCACTACTGCTTATGCTGTAGAGAAAATGTTATGTAATGCTGCTCGTAAAAACGAGAAATTTGCGGCAGAAAAGCTTTTAATGCCGAGCCTTGATAATGGAAAAGTAGATAAATCCAGTATAACCAGAATCCATATTTCGTGGGTCCTTGATGCCGAAAAATCGATTGACGGCAAGACATTCCTCCGTCTGATGTATGTTAACAACACTAGCAACTAAATCATGTGTAGAATTTTTCCCAAATTGAAGAAAACCCTTCCGAACTGATCTGAGTCGAAACTCGGCGATTTTGAAAAATATTCATTAATTTTGGGCGTACTTTACATGAAGCCCCAGGGACATTTTCAAAATGTTCTCAAAAATGGCTCCAATTTTTTTCTTTAAATTTTCTTGTAAGAAGAAAGTGAAATTCGCTTATAAAGGTGGCATAAGTCCGGTTTTCACTGTTAACCCTTCGAATACACTGTTAATCCGTCGAATTTTCGAATACTAGTAGTTTTCGTGCAATTTTAAAAAAATAACAGAAACAAGATTTTCTTGAAAAGGTTCTAAATGTGTTTTTTGAACTTTTGTTAAGGATAGTGTTACATGTACTCTATGAGATGAAATAAATGCCATATTGCTATATTCTTTTGTTATTTTCAAATACTACCAAAATTAAATTTTTTGACTTCTCTCACGTCGCTAATATTTACATTAGTGGCGATTTGTTCACAGTATTGCATTTACGTGCAATAATGTGCTTTTGAATGCTTGCTTAGAGATGAGAATAATGAGCTTAGATAAATGTGCTTTAAATGTCAGATAAAGTTTCTCGAAAACTCAAAACTTTTCTGTGAAAACAAGCTCGAAATTCCGCACTTTTAGAAACAATTAAATGTAATTTTCTCAAAAACGGCTCCTATTTTTTTTTCAAACTTTTCGTACGGGTAGTGCTAATTACAGCGTTTAATATGACGTAAAGTTCATTTTGCTATATACTTTAGTGTTTTCAAAAATTACACAAATGTAACTTTTCGATATCATTGAAGAGCTACAAATGACTTCGAATGAAATTTTTTGAAAACTCAAAAGATTTCTGTGAAAAAAGTTTCAAATTTCGCATTTACAGTAATGCTTAAACACCATCTTCTTAAAAACAGCTCTAAAGTTTTCAAGAAAAAAATCCTTATAGGACGAGATTGTACTCTTCTTTAATATTCTTAAAGGCAATTTTTCGGTTCTACCATTAGGAAACAGAAAAATTGAGGAAATTTTGAAAAATATTAACTTTGGTTGGCGAAAGTTGGCGGCTTGCAAGAGTATAGGGCAAGACTGTAAAACTCACACAGAACAAAGAGATCGGAAATCTAACTAGTACGAGAAAGTCTGTGCCATTCCGTAGCACAACTAGTTTCGATTGCTGAGCTGTAGTTAAAAAAAAAAGTATCATTTCCCCGTGTTCAAATCATATATACTTTGAAAATGGCTGCAACAGTTTTGTGCATTTATTTTAGTATTTATTGTAAATGTGTAATGAAAATTGTCCTGTTGCCCCCCAAAATGAAATTTTTTATTATTATAATGAAACCGACATTATGATTAAAACAAGATTCGCGTTTATAATAACAGAAAAGTGAAATTATTATAATGACATTGAGTATAAGAGAAAATATGTAGTTCAGATAATAGGTTCGATTTTTTCTCATAGTACACTGGTCATCAAACAAATATCATGCATTAGTTACATTGTATCTTACATTATAATGGAAAACACACAATATACAATATAATAAACCGTTTTACAGAACATCAATCGTATATTTTCTTTCTCATTTTTCGAAAATTGTAAACGCGCAGTTTTTGATGATTAACCCTCTGTAGTTCCACGCTAGAATTGCCAGATCACAGAAAAGTTAAATCAATCGGTGCCTTTTTCGAATCCGTACGTTTTGCAATGTAGACATTTTTCTTTTCTTTTTTTCTATGAAGATCCGTTAAAGAAAATCGTTTATCTACACGGACAAGGTCTAAAGGTTTCAGTTTGCCGGCTACACGTCCGTAGATTACAAGGAATGCTGAAAATACACATGATTTTTATCGCATCGCGGACCGACGAAACGTTTTGTGAGAAGGTTGTATATTTCGGCATTTGAAATATGTAAGAACGCTAGGAATGGAAAGAGTTTATATAATCATTATATACGTTAATTCGAGTGTTATAACTCGTGATTTTAGGCAGGAAACTGTTTATTTTCTAAGTAAATAACGTTTAAAGCAATATAATTGAAATAAGATTTATTAATACGGGTTATTCAGAGTAACGCTGAACATTATCCCGCGCATTTTATTGTACGGAACATAAGTTCATCAATTTATCAATGTATCATATCAGCTCGGTTCAATAAAATTATTGTTGGATTAATTATTATTAAATTTCTTCTAAAACTACAAAAAAGTAAATTGATTATGATAAAAAATTGAAGATCCGCGAAATGTTTTTAGTGTTTTACGTGTCCCAACATTGGGGGGGGGGCAGTTGCCTCTGTTAACGGCCAGTTATAAAGTGTGTGTGACGTACTATGGGGATATGAGTACTATTCTGTGCACACGGGATCTATATCCTAACGAATTCTTGATTATTTATTTATTTATTTATTTATTTATTTATTTATTTATTTATTTATTTATTTATTTATTTATTTATTTATTTATTTATTTTTTATTTATTTATTATTTATTTATTTATTTATTTATTTATTTATTTATTTATTTATTTATTTATTTATTTATTTATTTATTTATTTATTTATTTATTTATTTATTTATTTATTTATTTATTTATTTATTTATTTATTTATTTATTTATTTATTTACAAAGAGGTGCTTACGTAATGTTCCATTATTCCAGTAAGGTATTTCCACTCTCTGAGATCGTTGTTTAAGGTACGAACATAACATATTGAGATAGGTCGTACCATATTGAGATAACGCATATTGAGATGGGTCAAAATACCTATAGGGTATACATGTCAACAGAATATACTAGGCACAAAGAGAAAATACGAAGAAAAATAAACAGAAATGAGACATTAAGGACGTAAGGCGTCATGAGACAGCAAGATAGACGAGTTCGCGTAGACGTTTAAAATATTAGAAAAAGTTTAATAAATTATATTTAACTGGAGTAACATTGTTAGAATAAACAAGAGAATTCCGATAGCTTAGTTACAGGGGACAAATTAGCGTCGGACTGAGACAGTAACAATTAAAACATGAAACCAGCAGAAACAAGCTGGGTTAATAGATGAACATTTTACGTCTCAGTTTGTCTCGATCTGGTCAAGGTAGAACGTGTGGCCGTGACTCTCAGAAAAAATTGTTAGGAAAAGATTTAAGTTAGAATATGTCGCAATCTGATAAAAGGAGGAAGCATATCTGATAGCTGTATAAATTTAACAGTAAAAACGGAACTTGATTGTAGATGCGAAATTTGAGTCTCGAATGTAGTGTAATGGGACAGTCGTCCACGTATGGCATCGACGAATTATGGATTTAAATTATATTTAAATGGTGCCACGGTAGTTCGCGGGCACCTATAGACAGTAAAGACCGCCACCGACTCCACCGCGCCGCCACGCGCCGCCTTCTACCGCGAAGTCGGGCCACGCGTCGTGCATCGCGGTAATTCAGCCGATCCTCCGCTCAGGCGAAGACCCAAGGACGGGCGACGACCCAAGGACACGAGCCACCGTCCCGAGTTGCCGGACACCGCGCGGAGAGCCGGCGTTGCTTTCGCCGCCGCCGCCACCACCCCGACGTCCATTCAGGCGCCTGGCCATCGCGCCGGTCGTGAGCATTCCGACCGCCAGCGACGGCACCATCCCCTACGCCGCCGCCGCCGCTTCGGGTGGATGACCCGAGACGCCGCCTGAACCGCCGGCATCACCTCAACGCCCGGGTTCTACCTGGACGGGCGTCAGACAGAGCCGCCGCTCGTCACCCCGCCAGCGCCGGTACAACGAACCCGCGCCCGCCCTGGACTGTCGCTGAGGCGAGTGTGGGCGAATGGCCGCTCTGCAGTGTAATCTAGATGTATGTTAGGTTTAAGTATCTTTTTATGTATCCGGCTTCACCGGAATTTTTGATCATCATCATCATCACTTTTGGCAAATTAAATTTAAGTTACGAAAGAAAATTCTTTTAATTGCGAGTTGCATGCCAATGCCCACGCCACGCATGCTGCCGCCAAATATTTCAGGATCTTCAGTGGGGGGTAGCCGGGCAAAGCATTAACTTTCAGCTGGCGCCGGCAAAAAGGTAAGTCGAGGTCAACCCTGGGAGCACCTCTACTTGGGGCTTCCGGCGTCAAGGTGGGGTGTTACAGTAGATAACAAATAATAGAAGTAGGACGTGGACGGTGGAAAAATGTATGCAGATGGAACTTAGTGTGGAAAAACCAGAAATGGTAGAAGCAGTTAGGGGTGAGCAGAGGTAAGGGTGGACAGAGTGGGCGGCAGCCCACGGGCCCCCACCAAAAAGGGGCCCCAACCAATTGATATTTTAAAATAAATTTTGGCTTTTAACAAATATCATGCGATGACTTTTTAATATAGAAAACAAATTCATAGTTTTTGCGTCATTTTGTACAACATTATTATTATATTTTTTACATTACAAAAGCAGGAAATATTTTATACGCACATTTAATATTTGTATAATGTCAAATAGAAGTTCTCATAATTTATTTCTGATGTCAACCCTTTAAAACTCTACATAATATCAACTTCCTTAACTCACATCAGCTTCCCTCTCTACTTTAGGGCGGCACAAAACAAAAGAGATATAGTAGAGAAAACACGATATTTCAGGGCCGTATGAAATAGTTCCAAGATCACATCGAACTATAATTTGTTTGATTAATTATTTTGTTATTTCATTTAATTTGACACAATAGTATTTCACATATGAATAATAAGTCATATAATTATAATTTCAATTTAATTTAAAGAGAAAGTAATATATTAATAAATTAAAATTTTTAAATTCCTTGAAGCTGTTAATATTTACAAATATGGTTCCAGAATATTTACATAATGTTTAGACGATAAATTTATTTAATACTTCATTAAAAATAGAAAATACCAAATAATGATAAATTTATTGGTGTCGTTTTCTGCATTATTTTGAGCAAGTTTTAGATTTTTTAGCATTCTTTGAGATAACATCGTTAAATATTAATAATATAATTGGTATTCCGAAATAAAACAAACACTGCTGTTGATATCTGAAGATATTGAGCAACATTCCAAAACTCGAGTCTCGTGTCAAGGTTTTCATAATCAAATGTGCAAATTAGAAATTGAATTTTTGGAATATTAACAGTAAATGCAACAAACAAATTGCTCCAAAATTCCTAGCTCTATTTCAATACCGCAGTTGCTGCTCTTCAGTCGCTCAAAGTTTTCATCGAGAAAAAAACACGACAATTTTCACACCATGAGGAATCAGGAGGGGAAAAGCTGGGACTTCAGAGTACAAGATCTCCAGGATACGTCCCTGAAATGTTTGCTTAATCCCATTGGACTACGGACACGCACCAGAAGTGGATCTTTCACCGTCTCAAAAATTTTACGTTGAAAATACCTTCCCGTGATTGACCGGTTTTCAGCGTCGTTGGATCACCGACTTCCTGAGTTCGAATTGATTTCTACGCGTTGTGATTTTCTGGCTAGACTCGAGCAATTGAGCAAGTCAGATCAACTGATGGAACAAGCAAAACTGTTAAATCAGATTTACAAAGATGATGTCGACGAAAATCTTGGGGTCGAGCTTTTTCAATTTGCGGAATTTTACAAAGAATTTGCAGCAGAAAAAGACACATATTTAAGCCTTGAACATTTAATGTACACATTGATAATTGAAAAACAGGTGCATGACACTTTTCTTAATGCTGACACAATTTTGAAAATGTATTCTGATGATCACTAACTGCACACCTGAAAGGTCATTACAATATTATGTTGTGCTAGCTCAGTTAATTGGGGTTCAAAGTTCATAATTGTTGCTACTTACTCTGCAACCAGTTATTCAATCTGCCATCCTTACGGAGTGGTGATGAATCTGAAAACCTTATTAAAATGCTGGATTGCACGTAACGAACAATAATAATCAGCTTTCTTTCAACTTAACAAATTAGAATTTATTATAATACTAAATTTATTATAATAATAAATTAATATTATATATTAATTTATTATATATAGTGACGTCACGGGATTAGACAACCCCACAACGCCACCATCAGCTACGAAAAGAAGCCCACGAACAGAGAGGACTAGGGTACGCGGCGGAGCGATGGCTGGTAAACGCGCCATCTGCCCACAGCTTTTCGAACTATGACGCCCGAACTGACTAGTGAATAATGTTTTTTCTGGGAGGTCACGAAAGGAGGAGAATATTCACAACTCCAAAATTTTCCGTGGTGCGAGTACCGTAAGTATCGCGGCGCGCCTCGGAGGAACTCTCTTTGACTGCAGAAGCGACGGCGACTACAGTGAGCTCTCTTCGATTGCAGCAGCGGCGGCGGTTGTAACTTGATAGCATAGGAGTTTATTTTAACTTGGTAGTTAAAAGTTAGCTTGAGAAGCGTATCTTCGAAAGTGAGGTAATTAAGAAATGGAGTGCACAAGCATTCGTCGCATTCACAATATTTGAGAGAGCAAGCGAAGTGACTGTTTGACGCCGAAATAATTTCAAATTTGTGAAATTCGCGCAGAAGGACATTAACTAAATCCAGCATCTCACATTGCACGCTGAGACCACACATGCCTAAAGTGTGATAGGTCGGCCGAGCATTTAAGCATAACTTCAGCAACATTAATAATTTCGAGGCTGGAAGCGCGAACAAACTTTTACGAGGCGCAGAAGAAAAAGGACGACCCCAGGAAGAGCGAAGCGTAGGTGAGAGAGATTTGGACTGGAAGGAAAATCGTGCGAATCCGGAACGGGAGAAGGGTGTGGAAATTGGAGGCTTGGCGGAGTTCGAGCGAAGGAAACGGCTATCGTCGTGGGACAGCAAGCGAAGACGAGTGGCAACACGGGGCGAGCGGCAGAAAATCCCCAAGGTTACCTACAGGCGAGCGACACGGAGCTGTTGAGGTAATGTTTATGCGCGATCAGTTGGGGAAAGAGGATAGCCGTAAATACACGACAATTAGTGTTAAAAGTGGGTGAAAAGTCTAGAATAGGTGGGAGAAGTATTTCGAACGATGTGAGTGGCAGTTTCATGTTCATTTACTGCACGTGTCATTAAATGCATTCAAAGAGGCCATAACTTGTACAATTTTACATAAGTAATTCATGAGTTTCATATGTTGTACAGTTGATATTATCTGAAAAAGTCAGTTTGTTGTATTGTTGTATTGTGTTCAAAGTAATTGCTTCCTGTGATATGTAAAGGGGTCATATTATCGTGAATGCTACGTTTTATTCAGTGTTATAGTGAGTGCGAAGCCCAAGGCTAGCACCTGTTAACAGGATTCCTTGAAACAAGTGTGAAATTCATTTTGAAAGCCGTGCACGGAAAAACTAGAGGCTAAAAGAGTAAAATAATTTGGTAGTGAAAAAACTCAGAAAGGAGTGAGCAAATTGTAAATTGTAGTTGGTGAAAGTGTGTTCAGGCAGTTGAGGTGACGCCTATTTTTTTTGTTTTGTCTTGTTTTATTTATTTTTTCAGTGACCAGCTACTTAAAGTGCATTATCCTGTTATGAAATTAAGTCACTGTAAATTTTTCATTGAATATATGTTCATTTTATTCGTATTTTATCTGATTCATTGTGTCAAGGGCTTTTGTTCAGACCTTTCAGACTGTTCAGACCTTTCTCATACCCAAAAGATCCTGCTTCCTGAGAATTTTAAGCTCGCTTCACAAGCATTCATTCTATCATGCCTTCACCACGTGTGGAAGGTAGTAGGTGGGTGAGTTAGAATATATATATATATATATATATATTTGACAGGTCATTTAACTTGATGTATATTGTATATATAAATAATAAAATATTTAAATATTAAAACAACTCACTTAAGCTATTACCTCATTGTTTTATAATTGAAATTTTCTGAAGAATATAAACTGTAGAAAATGATTTTGCAAAAGGAAAATGCTGTAATCAATAATAATTATTGTTGTAATATTATAATTAATTATAATATAATAATTTTAATATTATGCCTTATTGTGCCTTATAATTTGTGCCTTATTGTTAATAACTATATTAATTAATATTTCCAATTTTGGCATTATTAATTAATATTATTAGTCATTATAATTAATTAAGTTATCTTTTAATGTGTGCACAGCCTAAATCAAGAAGAGGGGGCCATCTACATATTTTTACGTAAAGGCTGTATTTTATATTAAATAGGATATACTACAAAGAGACTAACGTTTTAGCATTAATGATAGAATTGATAAATTCTAATTAATATAATATAATGAATACAATTAATTTTATGTTCCACCATTCACATAATTGCCAGGTGGCTTGGAAAACCTCTTCCCCAATTTGCTAGAAAAAAAAAGGAAATCAGGGATTGAACATATTTGTGAAAATAAATTGTATTACATAAGGATACCCTTTCAAAATTTTCAGGGGGCCAAATCCCCCTCTGTAGATTCCTAAGCTTATAATAATGATAAAATGGTGGTACACCATTCCAATCTTTTAGTTGCTTTATAATTAGTTATTATATCAGTTGCAAAATTTCAAAATTGAAACGAAACTAAGAAAATTATGTATTTGATACTAGAAGGAATTAAAAGGCACTTTCCCAGTTTTGTAAGGGATTTAATTTCTAAAAATGCATACACTAAACAAGAAATACATTTATTTTTACATTTGAAACTTTAAAAATGCAGTCTTTAAAAAGATAAAATATGTACACAGTAATTTATTATTTTGTTTCTTATGTTAATATTTCAGAAATTGTATATAACATTTATATGCTGATTAGCAATTGATGTTGGATTTCCTTGCTATTCATCTGTGATGCTCTCAATTTCTGGAATAAAAATACTTAATGACAGGGACAATGATGTGCATATATCACCAGGGGCACCCAGAGAGAACAGTCCTGGATATGTAGATGCATTTAGGTAAGTAGGTCCTTTATTTTAAAAGAAAAGTCCCCATCCCCCTCCCCCTCCCATTTACAGTACAGTTTTGCAATCAGAATTCATGTCTCTCTGCAACAGAAATAACTTATAGTGGTTAATTTGAATTAGAAGTAAATACTATATTTTTAAATTGTTGAACATGAAAAATAATTAAATTGAGGACCAATTAAGTCATTGTGGGGTAAATTGATCTACCTGCCCTATCCAGTAGATGCACCTCAGCCATCTACACCTCAATACAGCTTGTTGTCTCAGCAGAAGAGTGGTTGAATATGCTTACAGCATGTAATATAATGTAATAATTATAAATCAAATTCAGAACCATTGAGTGTAAGTCAATTACAATACCAGGATATTCAGTTTTATATTATTACAATATTTTGTGGGTGCTTTACACTCCACCTCTTCAGGTAAAGTATTAAAGAATCAGTACCAAGTACTATAATGAGTGGAATGATAGGATAAAAATATTCTCACTCTTAATGGAGATTCAAGTCATATTATAATCTACTTGTTCTACTGAGTAAGTGTAAGTAAATTTATTTGCTTATAAAATATTTTTTGTTCACAAAAACAATGTAATATTGTATGATTATTCATGAAATGTACTAAATACGTCACAGTCTTTGTAAAATGAAAATATGTAAATCACAATACTAGAATGTAATATAATTAGCAGCAGTTGAAAGTACATTATTTGGAAATGGTTGGTAATGATTGACAACAAAAATGATTGCTGTGAGTTTACAAATGCTCTGGAGAAATTCTGAAAAGAGAATTAAGAGATGTCTGAAAACAAGTATTTCTGAATTATTCAAGAAATAATGTTCATCTGATTTAGAATTTAAAAATTTTTTAAAGATATAATGGTGATATTTTCTTTTTAAGAACCAGAATTTGTCAGCAGTGACATATCTTGGAAGTGAGAGAAAAAGGAAGAATTGATCTGCTCTAAGTATAATTTTGAGTAATACATAATTCTAGTTTTTATGTGCAGTAGTATCCTTTTATAATAAAGACAATACAATCAATTAATATTAATTAATAATAATAAATGCACTAAACTCACAATATTTTGCAATACAGTGTGGTTGCATTTGTGTTTTGCACTATGTGATTACATTATGTCATGAAAGGCTGTGACTTATGTGTATTGATGCCGATAAAATAATTGTTAAACTATTAATTTATTTCATTGTCTTTAATGTAAGAGGATACCAATGCACATAAAAATATACTTTATATAGACAATCATGTTTGGTTTCTGTTTAATTATAATTTTGTATCTTTTCCCAATTCAACCTGCTCTTAAAAAATTCATTTTTAAATGACCAATGCCATTAATTTTGTCAAAAAATATTTAATTCACTTATTACTTACCTGGTATTATTACCACAAACAAATTATTAGTACAATTTTGTTTCATTTTATTGCTTTTTGAATTTATAACCATTTTAGTCTCAAATAAATGAGGTGATAACTATTACCAATTTGTAATTTCATGTAACTTCTTCAAAACTAATGTCCAAATAGCACCAATCATCTACAAAGAAATATAGCACATTAAAATACTGACATTAACAAACCATTCTTAACAAATATCTTCAACAAATAGAAATTTTAGAAAATAAAATAAATGCAAATTGTTGTGAATTCAAATTATTGTAATAAAAACAAAATGTGCAATTTTAAACAAAATGCAGCACTGTTGCTACGTATGAATTGTAATATAAGTGCAAAGAAATAATAATTAACCATTATGATTATTCAGGGAATCATCTATTTCTGTGGGAGAGCAATAAGATTTAGCAACAGACTATTTTGCTGACTTGTAATTAATAACATTTTCCCATTCCCTAGAAAGAAACCTTTTTAACATTAGATAATAATTACAAAGGTGTCTAATTTTCCTGTAGAGTGTAGTAATTCCAGATAATTAAAAGTCATAAAAGTGCTTTCAATATGAATTAAAATGTACTTTTTATAATGAAGTGTCCAAACTTTCAGACATATTTAATGGAATCAGCTAACAAAGAAACATGTGTAATACGTTAAACTGGAATGCTTAGCCACTTTAAATTTTTTTACTCTTAATTTATGAAATCTTGGCTTAAATTCTTAAAATGGGTGGGAGTATTTAAATACCATTTTTTCCTTTTCCTTTTAGAAATGGTCTTAATATATAGGTCTTAATATAATAGAATCAATTTTTTTCTTTAGGAAATTATATTCTTATTCTTATTGATTGCACTGATTGTTGAAATAAGGCAGGCTGTTTTTGTGGACACTGATCCCCACAAATGACTTATTGTTTTGAAAAACAAAACTTGGCTTTAATACTGATACATTTTCTCTTTATTCTCACTTCATTTAATTTACACTATTTAAAAAAATAGAGAAGAACAAGTATATTATTTAAAAAAGGAGTTGTATTCATTCAAATGTCAAATAAATTTGTGGACCATCCCTAATTTCAACTGTAAGCAAAAAATTCGAATTATCGAAATTTGGAATTAGTATTAGATTTTTTAATGTTATGAATGACTCTTTGACAAGGAACAATGTGAGAAAAATCTTACTTACATGATTTTATACTTTAATTTGATTATGAATGACGTTAAAAAATTAATTAAAGTGAGGAGAAAAGCACAAATATCAATTCGCTGCCATAATGATCATGAAGTTATCTTTACACCAGAAAAGAAATTAAAAAAAAATATACTACCATGGTTCTGCTAGAAACTTGAAGCCCTTAAATGAATTTTTCAGCGACGGCCATTGCACAAAATCTCATGTGCTCTCTCCGTCGTTTTGGCAGCCAGAATAATATTTAAAGGGAGCTAAAATGAATTGTGACAGTAGATCGAAAATCATACTGACGATAAAATTTTGCGAAACCCAGTTAAGAAATGTTGACACATTTCCATTTCAACGAGATGTGAAACTCTAAATGTACAATACGGTAATTTTTGACTAAATGACCGTCGCTGACCCAGAGGTCTTATATTCTAACCCCGACGGTGGCGAATTTTCGGCACTAGCTGTATATTTAGGCCGGTTTCAACCTCTGTAGGAAGAGCATTCTAGCGGCTGCTCTGACTGGTAGTTTTCTGTAGTTTCTCCGATTAATATTAGGCTAATGCCAGAGGAGTATCTTAACAAACGGGCCAGGAACCGCTTGCAAACTTTCTTTCCTCATCCTATACCCCTCCTTTTACAGGCCCTCCCCTTACAGACCCTCACTCACATGTCCATGCACAACTTATCACTCATTCAGGAGGCCAGTCGGGAGCTAGAACTTGTGCTTCTCTGCGAGGACACACCTGGATGGGGAACCTCGCAAGGACCTACCGGCAGAGATATATCAGGGATATATCATGTTATCACATGAAAGGAACTGATGGGACTAATGACCACAATTGATGACGCGCCCGGAAACATTAAATATTAATTTTAAACTAAATATAAAATTAGTTCACTTAAAATTTTTGGCAATAATAATAATAATAATAACAATAATAATAATAATAACAATAATAATAACAATAATAATAATAATAATAATGTACTATGAGGAAGCAACAGAATACATTTTTTAACTGGAACCAGAAAGGATTCTACAGAAATCTTTCAAAGGGCAAAGAGTTTGAAAGTGATTTGAAAGAGTTAGAGCATCCTACAAAAGCACATGTAGAGGACTTTTCGAAGCCTATCTGGTCATCTGCTGTGTTTCGTAACCCAGATGTGACGTAGATTGAAAAGGAATATGACAAACGCAGAGATACCCCTCTAATAGATGAACCAATCATCACCGTGGAAGTTGTCCAAGCAGCTTTGAATAAAGTACATATCTCGAAGTGATAGCTTGCACAATTATTGGCTCAAAAGATTTACCAGCACTCACCATCATTTAGCTAATATCTGCAATTCAATCTTTTCTTCCCAATCCAGAATACATGCTTTTCTTCCTCACTTAAGGTAGAACGTACTTGTTGCCAAAGGAAAGTGACACTAAAGACCCCTCACAGTACAGGTCTATAACCTGCCGTCAAACTTTTTACAAACTTATAACACTTACTTATAACTCTTACACAACATAAACTTATAACTCTTACACAACTGCTGATGACACACATTGAGGAACAGAACATCTTAAAGAATGAACAGAAAGGATATAGACCTGGATTTCAGGGATGCAAGGAGAAACTCATTATATATTTTGTTATTACGAGGCAAGTGCTTGAAAAACAAAGAAACTTGTACGCGTCCTAGATAGGTTATACTAAAACATTCGGCACTGACCCTCATCTTTGGCTCCTTCAATGTTTCGATGTATAAAAGGCCCACTCGCATGTCCAAAACTTTCTGAAAACGGTGATGAGCCGATGGAATACAAAATTGCATCTTTCTAATGGAAAACAATCCGTCCACACAGATACTATACATATTCGCCGCGGGATTTTCTTGGGTGACTCTTTAAGTCCTTTATTGTTCTGCTTAGCTTGGAATCCTCTGTCTACTCTATTAAATGCACATAATTATGGCATCGCTCTTAAAAAGGGAACTTGACCCTTCTTCGTGTCTCGCATCTTCTTTACATGGATGATCTGAAGCTCTACGCAGACCCTGAGAATCATATGTGGCAACTAATTAGCGTGATGGAGAAATTCACTGACGACATAAAAATGAAATTCGGTTTGGATAAGTGCAGGAGAGTGAATATCAATCAGGGTCATATGCAAGTTACAAATTTAGAAAATGATAAGGAACCACAGATTACCTTTATGGAGCCCCATGAAGCTTACAAATACTAGGGTTTTCAACAGTCACTCCGAATCAAACACACTGCTACTAAGAACATACTAGCTACTGAAGTGTGTAAACAATTGCAAGAACTCTTAAAACTCAACTCTGGCAGAAATACTGTGCGGGCCATCAATTCACATGTTATTCCAGTGCTGAGATACTCCTTTGGCATTATTTAATGAAGTAACACAAACCTCGACAACCTCCACAGGACAATTCGGACCGCTATGACTCAACACCACAAACACCATCCTCATTCAAATAATGAGCGTTTTACGCTTTCAGGATCACAACGAGGGCGGAGTGTTGTAGATCTCATTAATCTACAAAGCTTTCAAATGGATCACTCAGAAGATAGTTTCTGGAACATTGTAGGAGACTTCATCAAGCAGTGAGCGCAGTTGATAAGAACTATAGTCTTCTAAACTTGAAAAAGACTGATCCCCCTGTTCATACAGTCACTGAAGCCGAAGAGAAGATAACCTCTTGAAAAGCAAAAGTACTGCGTGGAAGGTACCCCCATGAGTTGAGCCAACCAGAAATCGACATCTCTGCGCTTCACGCATGACTCCAGCGTGGGGATCTCTATTCGGAGACAGAAGCCTTCATGATAGTTATCCAGGACCAAGTGGTGCCAACTTTGAACTACAGAAAACACATTCAGGGAGATTCGATCATCCATTCCGACCCATGTAGAAGATGTGAGGCCGCAAGCGAAACTATCCAATACGTCACAATTGGATGTAGTGGCCTGGCATAGCTGAAATACAAAAAGACGCATGATGAAGTGGCGAAGCATCTCCAATGGCAATGAAAACGGGCTTACACGCCACTTCCTTGCCGTATTATAAATATGTTCCTCAGTACGTGCTTGAAAGTAGTGAGCACACTCTCTTCTGTGATCGTTCCATTATCACTGATAGACAAGTCGGCGACAATCGACCCGATACATCGATAGAAACCATCTGCAGGTCCTTATTGATGTATCAATACCCACCCCCAACATATTGGCAAAACATGAAGAGAAGATCCAAAACATATACCGATCTCACCTATGAAGTCGCAGCTCAGTGGAACTTCAGTAAAGTGATAATTGTGCCAATAATGATATCAGCCACAGGAGTGATCCCTAAAATGACACTTGGAACATTAGTGTTTTGTCACTGGGATGCCAGGGGTATACACAATACGCAGAAAGCAGTTATCTTAAATATATGCCATATTGTTAGAAGCCACCTGAATCTTCAATAAAGCAACAGCACACCTGATCATCATACCTGTGAGTGGCTGACATAATGGATAGTAAAAACTGTGAAGAATAAATAATAATAACAATAACAACAACAATAATAATAATAATAATAATAATAATAATAATAATAATAATAATAATAATAATAATAATAATCTAACATTTCCAACGGCTAAAGGGGTATTAACGAGCCATTTTTTCTTCACCTCTACATTTGATCGGTCCAAAGTTGGTGTCAAATTTGGTGCCCATTATTCACCAAACTAGCATGAAATAAATAAATAATAGTTCTTTTATCCTTAGGGTGAAAATTAACCCCCCAATTATTTTGGTTCCGTGGCGCCTGTAACACGAGAGGCTGCGAGCTGCATTACGAGGATGCTTTGTGAATAGCCTGCACTACAGGCGTAACTGTTTTAGGCGCTGTGTTCTTTAGAAAGTTGGACGAATACAGGTTTGGGAGAAGATTGGTATTAACAATACCATTGTATGTAATATTTTCAGATTTACATTATTGTAAATGAACAACAGGAAAACAAAATAATAGTATGGGGAGGAAGTACGCAGTAAAGTTCATTATTAAAATGCTATGTGAGTTCAAGTTTAAAATGGCAACGGCTAAATAAGTAGTGAAAAATTGTAAAGTTGTTTTTCTTTGTATGTGAATGACATTCTCCGCTTCGGTCATTTTTCTGAAGTGTTTAAAAAGAGTTCACAGTACATTGACACCATGATTGTAATTTATGAAGCTTAATAATATTTATCTTCATGTAAAATGATTTAACCTTTACGCCAAGAGTGTTTTCATCTTTGTTGACAGTCAAGCGATTTTTAACTGGGGGCGCCAGAAATAGAAATGGCTACAAGCGTTTTTTCAAGAATTATCGTATTTGTTTCTTCTTTCCCAATTCCATCTCTCCTATTATGTTTTTTCTTCTTTCTAATGAATTTTTATCTTAATAAAACAATGGAGCTTTCATGAATATTGGATTTTTTCTTTAACACTAGTGAACTCTGGCTTTGAATTATCCAAATGTAAGTTAAAAATTCGAATTAAACGCTCATTTGTATTATCCAAGAATTCGAATTAGCTAGTGTCTACTTTTACAAAGATTTATACTTACGATACCTTAATGCCCTTTCCAACAGTCAAAATCGAATCCAAGCGTATCACAGAAGACTTTTCCCAAAAGTATTACACGATGGGCGGAACAGAGTGATCACTTTTTCGAAGTTTTATTGTAGCAAAAGCATTGGACCTGCAATATCAAGAAATTAGTGTTGAAAAAGTAAAGTATCTGAAGACAGTAACACATTAATAGTAACTCCACTAACATTTGTTTGGTTTTGAAAATGAACTTATACATATTTCTCGAAAAAAGATATAGTAAACTATGCACTCAATGTGGAATTTAGTGTTTTATCAATTCGATGGTAACCACTAACCATAATGAATACTTTATTGATGCACCATCACTCAATCAGCTTTCTTCGTCAATATTCCAGTTACCGCATCTTCCAAAAAGTGTCTTATCTTCCATTTATTCCCCTAAAAAATAAGGCTCTACTACCTTTAATCATCTCCATCCCGTCCTTTAATGGGAAAATAATCGTTCTTTTCTACGATTTCAAAGGTCCCTCCTCTCCAGTTGCGGTCCCCTCTGTCCCGACGTTCTTTGCACGCATTAAATACGTATTTTGCGGGGATGTAACCCTCACTACCTGGTTGTCTGGGCTAATCATTAGACCCATCTCGATCACTTTTCTATTTCTTTTAAGTGTTGAAACAACCTGTACTCAGATATCAATGGTGATTTTAGGTGTGAGTGCGAAGAAAAGAAAAGGGAAGAAAGGATGATGAAAGATGACATGTAATAAGAAAAAATATTTTTAAAAAAATTCAATAAATTGGATTTTCAGTACTTGTTATGCCTGTTCAGAGACAAATAAATTATCACTGTCCTCATGAATTGACTTTATTGCTTGTAAGGTACTGCAAATAGTATGAAAAGAAAATAAAGGAGGGAAAAATTGAGGGATGCAATTTAAATTTTTGTTTATTACAAAAATCATTACAAAACATGAATATTTGTAGATAATGTGATCTTGTAATACTGAAATTTAATGACATAATAAACAATTAAGATATTATTTAAAAATACACCGTTTGTGAAACAGGATTAAGATTAAGCTTTGTATCTTTAACATTCATCACAAAAATGCCTTAAAACGTTTTAATTAAATATATAATTGTATTAATACAACATTACAACATTTTATTTAATGTATCTTCCCCTTGCAGAGTTAGGTAAATATTTTTTTAGGTGATCTGAAAAATGAAATCCAAAGTGGTAAATATTTTATAGAAAGCCATTGGAACTCTAAAGAGTAAAAAAACACAATTATTCAATTCATTAGCAGTATCTTGGAAGATCTACTCTAGTAAAAGTAATTTTTTTCACTGAAATCATCATCATCATCATCATCATCATCATCATCATCAAATCACTACTAAATGTTCACCTTCAAATGAAATCCAATGTCAAAAATTGAGAGATAAAAGCCAGTGGAATACACCTTCATTGTAACAAATATGAATTTAATGGTTACTATTTTCACAATGAGTATTTAAGGCTAATATGCTTGTATAAAAACTTTGAATTGTTAGAAAATGCTTTGTAAAAAGTTGTTTCTGAGACAGGAAATTTGAAATAATCTCATTTTTGAAGCTTTCATTACTTTAAGATTTCGAAGTTTCCAAGAAGAGAAAATTACGCGGATGTCTGACAATGATAAATGAGACAATCTTAATGAAGAGTGCCATATTTGCAGATGTATAAAACACACATTTTTTCTTTCAGTAACTTGTCAAAAAACAGTATGTGTTATTCAACAGATGGGAATTTTTGTAACTGTTTGAATGTTTAGTATATAGCATTAAAATTTTTGGAAAAAAAAATTTTTTTAAGAAGCTTAAAATTGCAAGAAAAAGAATGAAAATTTTGTTGGGACAACACTTTGGTATAGAAAATTTGTGAAAAGGTAAGTCGTTCCGTGCATACCGGAAAAATATCATTAAGACTCCCTGCGGAATATGAAAAAAAAAATCATTGCTTTTCACAGGTTACAATTACCATTACATTCATATAAATAAAAGACAAGTATAAAATTTGACATTAAGGAATGAAATTCTTCCTGAAAATAGGGGTGTGTCTTATACACAGGCAAATATGGTAATTTTCAGGACAATTATAACAGTCTCAAAGGCTCATGTTAGAATTAAAAAGTGTGAAAATGATCAAGTTTCACAGCAAAGTTGAATCAAATGGTTTTAGCAATAGAAAAGAAGGTAGATGTTCTGGGAGGTCACCTATAAAATATATAAATCTATTTATTATCTGCCAACAAGGAGTCATAAGCCCACTCAATTGTCCATTAATTAATTCAAATCAAAATAAGTCGTTATTTTATCACTATCTCCTAGCAGGTTTTGAAATACAATTGTTTTCTTAATGTATTCATTGAAGTTTCATTATCATTATTGCGTGTTAATAAATCACATAATTTAGTTTTTGATACGTTCTGTAAATTCCAAATTGAGACTGCAGTAATTTGCAAGTAGATAAAAGAGCTGAATGTGTAAATATACATGATTCCAAAGACTTTCCAACTTCCTTTATTGAAGACAATGTATACTTTACAAATGTAAAAAATGAAAATACAGAGAAATGAATAGAAATAAACAAACTAATTAATAAAATGCTGCAACATAGATGAATACTAGGGTAATTAATTCAATAGTAGATATCTTCTAGAATTTCAGTTTCTCTTTCATAAGCTGACTCATAAGACAACTAATTTTTGAAAATGTTTGCTTTATACTTTAATATTCCACTATTACTACATGCAAGTTCTAAAACTTTAATTAACATATTCACTAAAATATTGTGCGGGAAAATAAAGTGCTTTTTAAATAATTATTATATTTCATATATTCTAGAATTAAAAGAATAACAATGTGTTTTTACAGGAATTAATGTTACAAAATAACTCTCTGTACCTTAGATTATATAAAGTAATATAAAGCAAACCTAACATGTTAGGCTTGCTTTATACTACTTGATTCTCTTCACAATAATAAATTGTGTAACATTCAGAATTCAATGTACTACATTGGAGTAATTACAAATATTTACATAAGTATGCACTAAATAAAGAATCCACTAAACCATTGATAAAACCCACATAAAAAGTCATAATTATTGAATACTGGGAATACAAATAACAATAAAAAGAAGATGAAGAATTAAAGGGATATTTTTACATTTATTGTTTGTCAACACATTAACTTCCTTATTGTATTAAAAGAATATATAATCTGAAGAATAATATGGTATTGAAGTTGTTATATTTTTACCTTCATGGTATTTTGTTATTGAAAATATGCACGAATATTTAACAAATAATACTTATGTAGGCAATGAAAAAAGTTTTTATAAAAATATTATTCAATTTTGTTGAAACAAAATACTGATTTTAATCATCTTCAGTATTGGGATTGAAATTCTCAGACAACTGGAAGCATATCATTACTACAAGTTGTTGGAAGCCAATAATTGTGAATGACAAAATGGTCACTTGTTTGCAGTTTTCCAACTTTGGGATCAGTGAATTGAAAGTTATTGTTTACTTTCTTAGAAATAGTGTATATAGATTAAAATCTCAGAAAAACAGAAAAACACAGTAAATCTGTACTACAATAACAAATAGCAATTAACAGACTACTAAATAATGAGAGTGAGTTTAAGTATTTTATTGCAACAAAACTGTACAAGTTGTCGCTACTATGTTTTATAACAGAATCGCCGGATCTGTGTTTGGATGTGCTGGAGAGCTTGTAGTACATACAGGCAGAAGAGAGGAGGGGGGTGAGGAAGGCCTAAAAATTGAGAAAACCAATTGAATCAATTAAGAAATAATTACAACCACCAAATTGTAATTTAAAAATAATATTAAAACCCGATTCAATTACTGTTTTTGTCCTGCTATGTGATTTTTATTTACTCAACATACAGGGTGGGTTCGAACCTCGATGGAATATATTTCGAAACCTAGGTTTCTATCCACTACATATAGAAAAGTGAAAAACGTGAAGATTTTAAGACAAAGTTAGGATTGCTGGAACTGTAAGAGAGTTTAATACAGAAATTTTTAAGTGACAGAATAGTCCGGATGTAAAAATGGCAACCTTGCGTTCATTGGGAATAACATATTCAAAAAAATGAGAAGTTCACATTATATTGACAATGAGGAATTCAGATTTTGGAAACGCGGAATTAAATGAAAATCGATCAGAAGGGAGACCTTCATCTTCGCTGCGGAAGCATATGGATAAAAAAGGGTAATGATATTTTCAAGGGCTTTAGAACGTTCTGCAGGTTCCTTCAACCAATCCTCTGTAGCAAAGGATTAACGTAGGTGTACAATGGTTTTGATCTTTATTGGTTTATTCATAAATATAATTTCCCTTGCACTATTAATCAAGAAAGAGAAATTAAAGAAATATTTCAAAAAGGTGAAAAATTATTTGTAAGGCGAAGCATTTCGGAATATAATTAATAACAAGACAAAACATACAAAACAATTCCGCAGTCGGATTTTGAACGAAACACATTCAGCACTACAGTTGTGGTCTCTACCGACTGGGACACTACAACTTGACAGTGCTTGCTCAATTAGTCCTCGGTTAGGTTAGAATTCGTGGTTCCTACGAGATTTTTCGGCGCACTTATCACCAAAACTGTGACCTAAGGAAAAGCGAACTCGTCACGAAGGACAACTTTTACTCAGAGATTCTTTAATTCTGAATTTCCTAGCCTGAATGCCTCCTTGTAAGTTCAAGCTCTTCAATTGACTTAGACTAGGCGATGTTGACTAAGTTCACAGCATTTTTTTTCGAAACGATGAAATGTCAATTATATCTGCATGATCTTTTTCTCTAGAATTTTGGGTAGAGGCGATAGGGAAGGAGAAAGTTACTTCGGGGTTTCCATTGGTCTAGTCGACGAATAAGACCACCGATCTTTGATCGGTACAATGGCATCCTGTCAAATTTTTCCCACTTCATAAATTTGGACATTGGGGCCAGGGGAGTTCGAAAACGAATAACGCGCCGAACCGTAAAAGAAACGAGTATTTATGGCGGGTGGATAAAATTATAAAACGTCGCAAGAACATGTTAGTCCAAGTGTTCAAAGAGTCGTGAGTTTTGAAAGGCCAACTCCACAAGGAAGGGTGTTCGAAAGAGAAAGTCCATGAGCATTAAGATTTGCTCTAATCTGAAAATTCAATCCAAGTGCATATGTTCACAAGAAGAACCTCTTACTAAAGTGGTTGAACCTATATTACAGCTTGTTTGTAGGCTTGTTATGCGAGCGGATTGGCGTGAAACGTAATGATGCCAAGCGAAGATTTGCCATCTCTTAAAACATTTTTTCATTTGCAGATCTGATTTGACCTACGTCGCAGTTTCGGCGTAATGGATCGAAAAGATTCGCATTAACAGTAAAGAGTATTCTTGGAATGAGTACTAGTTTTGACTTAAAATAAAAATGCATAGTACGATAAATATACAAAAAGTTATAACCGTCAATGAGAAAAGAAGGTAGTGTTATTTCACATAATTTTCAGCTGTCACGTGGTAGGCAGGCTGCCTATGGTTCGATCACCCAGCGGTAGTCTGCATGTGAACCTGAGCGCCGACCGCGCTTTCAGTCGTAAAGAGGACATATTCACGGTTACAATTGACGTTGTTACCATTCACTGCTAATGAGCCAAAACGACCGTAGCCATAAAGATTTCCGATGTCCCTGTCTTAGACTGAGATTCTGCATTCAGATAAAATGCGAGAATTGCACCAAAACTATTCATAATGTCAGTCTACATCTGAATACTGAATGAACAGCAGTTTCGTGAGCACATCATATGACGTCTCAAACGTGTGCTTGTTAAAACGTCATTCGCTGGTCCATGCCACGGATCAACGCCTGACGGAGGCGTCCGCGCCCCAGAGGTCGTACCAGGGCCCGCAGCGGTTGCCCGTGGTTTCGGAACGCTGGTCGAAGCGCGAGCCTCGCGGCTTGCGCATGCGCTGCTGCAGCGCGCGCCCATAGTGCAGCAAACCGTCGCTGTCAGGGCTGGCGCCACCGTCGAGCTGCGCGCGCCGCACCTTGCGCGCCGCCGCCCCCTGCTGCTGGTGTTTGCCCCCGCCGCCGCCCGCGACCCCACCCCCGCCTCTCCGGCGCTGCAGCGACGCCGCGCGCAGGTGGTCGTCCACCACGAGGCACGACTCGCAGTCGCCGCCGCTGTCCCCGTCGCTGGCCGTACTGGCCGCGGAGCTGGCGCCGCCGGCTTCCGAAGACAGCGACTGGCGCGGAAGCAGCAGGCCGTCGTGGTCATCCCTGCGGGCGGGGCGGGCGTGGGCGTGGCCGCGGGTGGAGACGGGCGCGGAGGGCGCGCGCGGCGGCGTGCGCGGCAAACTACGCTCCTTGTCCCGTCCCGCAGCCCCGGTCTCCGCCTCCTCTGCCTCCAGCGCCGCCGGCACGTCCACCAGCGACCGGTGCTGCCACAGGGACATGCCCTCCAGCAGGTTGTCCTTGGGGCGCACCAGCTTCCACAGCGACTTGCTGCGCTTGATGAGGGACCCGCCGAATCCCTCCCCGGCCGCATGGCCGGGCGCGGGGGCTGGCGTGGGCGGCGGTGCGGAGGCGGGTGGGGCGCGCGGGCCGGCGAGGGCGTCCTGAGACGCCGACGTGCTCTTGGCCAGTGACAGGCGGCCCAGCGTGGCCAAGTGGCCCACGCTGGAGGCTTGGCGGAGCGCGCCGGGGGGGGGTTGCTGGTTCACGTCGTCCCCGGTCCAGGGCGGACTTGTACAGAAGCCAGCCGCGCACCGATGATAGCAGTTTCTTCTTGGTAGGCGAGGCTGTCGTCCCGCGCTTGGGGCTGCAGCAGACACAAACGCGCTCTCAGGGAGTGTAGAAGACATTTCCCCCCACCCGCTACCTTACGTGTCGGCACATAGAATGTTTGCCCTTTCACTGGCTAAGAGGAATTCTGAACATTACCGAGAATGCGTCTTTAAGTTTTTAATTTTCAATTCTTTCCAAATATAAACGTATATTTTTATCCTAATGTTTAACTACCTTCAAAATTATTTCATTGTAGTCACAAAAATCTAATAAATTCAAATAATCTGATAAATAATTTTTCCAATGATTGAAAATACATGGCGAAGAATCGAAATTCCAAAGAAATCTCTTCCATAACCATTTGAGTGATGAAAGGGCGATCAACTAGGAAATATTGCATATTGGTCTAAAGCAAATGTCGTGCCATCAGCAGCTGATAGTTCAAGTCTGAAGTAGGTTATGCGGAAAATGTTTAAGTTACTATACGCCGAGAAAAAGAAAGTCATGTTAATGTAGTCGAATTTCAATAAAAGTTTCAACTTTGAATGTAAAATAATAATTTATTCTTTTCATTTAAAAAATTTAATCGATCGTCACCTGATCGGAGGCTACGTCGGGATAGGCAGTTTTTTATGGCCTTGAAAGCAGTACGCAATGCTTTTAGACACAATCAGTAGCTCTTACCCCACTAAAATTGTTTTGGAAGCAATTGATGTGGAATTTCATTTCTCATCTTGTAATCACTTGACGCCTTACGAGGCCGGTTGCTCTAATTTACTCTACACGCTATATGCCGACGAGAATAATATTTATTGAGGAAAAATATCTTACCTTTAGCCACCAGCCAGAAGAAAAGAAAGATGAAGATGTTAGCTGTCGATACCACAACCAGCATGTTAGCCACAATGCTTGTTAAAAAGATGTTAATGCGCAATTAATGTAGAAGTCGCAATCAAAAATTTTGCCACTAGTAAGAGCAGAGAAAAAGTCACCATAAGATGCATAGAAAAAACAAAGATTTATTCGGTGTAAACGGGTATGGTTGCAATAGGATATAGATTAGATTGGATCACAGTCGGTCACTTCAAATATTGTTCCTTTATAATCCTGTAATTTTATTGATTTATTCTTCATTTTGTTCAATTGTTCACAAATTTAATTCATTCACAAAAAGTCACAAATAATACATTTTTCTGTTACGCAAATTATAATTTTAATTCTTTGTTTTGTAGCACTAAAGATGGCTGCAATGCCATCGAAAAAGCATTAAGCTGAATTAAACGTGTATAACAAAGTTACGCCTCGTATTTACTTTTTACTTTCGTTGTTTTTTGTGTCGATTTTATTTAATGACATTAAATTTACTCGGAACTCGGTAGCCTGAGAAACTTGGGTGCCTACTGCATCCTTCCTCTTACCTCTCAGGTTCTCTCATTTAAAATAATTTTTTATCCCGAGCGATCTTCTCTGATGCTGATGGAATAAATTTTCGGTGCATTCCCATGTTATCCCACGTGAACAGATAGGAATGCCAACACTAAAATGATTCTTTAGAATACTACCAACAGTATTTCATGTTTAGTTTGAACCACAATTTTATGTACATTTTTCAATTTGCCTAAAACATTATTTTTTTACTTCGCACGTGACATCCATTCGAATGCCTCCAACGAAATAATCATTCCCATTTTATGAGCCAAAAATTACAGCCTAACGAAATCGCACTGGTTGTAAATTAGACTCCCGGCGCACAATGTATTACGATTTTGTCACTTGTATTAATATGAAATTCACCGGGAGCGGAAGCTCGGTGCATAAACTGATGTCACTGCCTCTTAACCGGGAGGTCCTAGGTTCGAGTCCTGACGGCGGCAGGAATTTCGACACTAGTCGCTGTCTGGAGGAGAATTCTAGCGGCCAGCTGCTGTGATCGGTAGTTTCCCGTGGTTTCTCCGATCAACACCAGGCGAACCCTAACAAACGGGCCATGGCCCGCGCGCGATCTGTCCTTCCTCTTCCTTGCCCTATCCTCTCCCCTTACACACACACTTACACTAACACGCACTACACTACCACATATTCCGGGAGACCAGTCGGGAGCTTAGGGTTTGTCCCGGCTGGGGCGGTGCCCCACTGGTGGGAGAGTCCTTGTTAGGGGGAAACCCCACTAGCCGACGGTAGGTCGGCGCCGGATCTCGCCATCCAGCGGGGGAAGATCACCGCCATCTCCCGAGAAAAACGTACATTACACTTACGGGACTAATGACCAAAGCAGTTGACGCGCCGAGAAACACGAAAAAGTCAATGAATGTAAAATTCAGAACTAGAGGATGTAGTCTTTCTTGATGTAAATCCAGGATTCTTTTTTGCATCAGCGGAACTCTAAATTTGCGAACATATAAGGTAAAAACAGTTCCGTGAAGCGCTTTAAGGTTTTTGAGATTAGCAAGAATGACTCCAGTCGACCTGGATGGCCGAGGTGGCTAAGAGCGTATACCGACTCAGCGCTTCGGGCAGAAGGATCGCGAGTTCGAGTCCCGTCTTAGGCATGGTTATTGGTCTCGTGTCTCTCATACATGTGTTGTCGCGAAGTCTCGCGTTCCCAGATGAGAGAAGGCCGCAAGTGTGTAGATGTCTAGTATATGGTCGAATGTGCGTCCGATCGGGACGTAAAGGGTGACCAGTTGCTAGCTGGATAAAAGTTATAGGGAAAAAGAAAAGAATGCCTCCATCAAGCCAATAGAAGAAAAAGATACCGAACAACTTTCTGAGATTTTCCTTCAAATCCAAAAAAAAAAAAAAAAAAAAACAACAACAACCAAAGTTGCACTGAACGTATTAGTCCTGATCGGGAAGTTGTCCCGTCGCCCTCAGGCACCTGCCTCACCTGGCGCCCTCGTCGTCCGAGTAGTCCACTCCGGCTGCGGGGGCGGCGCCTCATTGCTGAAGCCGCTGTCGTTGCTGCTGTGCAGGCTGCCGGTGCTGTGCGCGGCGGCTGTGGCGGCGGCGGAGGCGGCGGCCGCGCGCTGCTTGCTGCCGCCCAGCAGCGTGAGGGGTGGCGGCGTGGGCGGCGGCCCCCCCCGCACGACGCCCGCCGCGGCCCCGCCCCGCCGCCGCGCGCCACCGCCGGCAGCGTGTGCGCCAGCGGGTGGGCGGGCGGCACGGCGGCGCGGGCACCGGAAGCGGCGGGGGCGGGCGGCGCGGGCTGGGGCGGCGGCGGCGGGGAGCCCAGCCCCGCGCCGGCGCCCGCCTTAGCAGAAGTAGCTGTCCCACGTCGCGCCTGCGACCGCGCGCGCGCATAGTGAGAGGTGTGCCACTAGGGGAGTCGCTCGACTCATGCCCTCACATAACAAGCCAGGGTTGTGCACACTGAGTGAGTAGCTAGCCAATGGTGCTTGAACAACCTACTAACAGGGACGTGGCGGTTCTGAAGGGGGTAGTTTAATCAGTGCTAGCGCTCGGAAGGCTTACGTGTTTTCAAAGGATCACGCAGAGTGCATGGTGAGTTAATACACAAACTCTAGTCTGTCGCGAGGTCTCTTCTCTTCAACTAGCTTGTTTCAAAGGTTCATACAGGGCGAGTGATGTAAAGGTACACCAATCAATTTTGATCTAGTCCATTACATGATATCCTTGCTTCAGTTGGCAGAATGTATAAATTAAACGTGTTTAAAGTCGCTAGCGCGCTAACGAATACTTAGAGTTGAGATTCAATTTCCCGCTAGATGTTCGTTCCCACTAAACTTCTTGGCTACCCATAGTAAACTAGCGGTTCGATGGTACACGCTGCCTTATCAAACCCGAGTCCCTCAGCTCCCCATCTGACACGCGTTGTACGCATTTCTTCCGTGTGTGCGAACGTTGTCTTGATAGTAGTATTACGTAGTGGCAGAAATTGTAAATTATTTCTTTTAACTATTAAATGTATGGTTATATAACATTGTAAAACCGTTTCAGTTAGAAAGGAAAATATTCTGCAGATGGAACAAGTAGAGTACAATAACAATATCTCGTTTACGGCTGAGGTGTTGCATTTGCGGAAATGAACACATTTTGTTAGGACATAAGTGTATTCATAGTACACTAATAAATCTATTCTACGGAATACCTGAGAGAATTAATTGCATAAGAAATAAACAGATTTCATCTTGGTGTAACCATGGAAACACCAACGGTATAGTTAATATATTTTACACCATAGACATAATTGTAAGTACATTATTTCTATATTACAGACATGTAAGTTATTACCTCGGCCAAGATTTTGAATAGTATGAAGATGTCGATATCTTCGTGATCGGGCACATTTATTATTACGTGCACTAAATTACAATGTTACTAATTCTAGGTGATTCCGTAGATGGATATTGTCAGTGAATCATTAGACATCTGTCGGCGAGAGAACGTCAATACGTTGTGTAAATTTGGGAAAATTCTGTGACTCAAAAGGTGGAATGGAATTCTAAGGAAATGCTCGTCAACAAATGCATCAGGTCAGAAGTTGAAAATGTTGGACCAACAATATTACTAATAGAAATGACGAAAAATGGATAATTTCTTAACTACAAATGCAATACTGCAAAGTGTCAAAATTAAAGGTGATTTTGTGAAACATTACATGCACTCCGATGACTGTCCGCTTTCCACATTCTTGGGAGAATGCAATTAAGATAGGATAACAAACACAGAAAACATTCATGAGACTTTTCTTTCTCTTTTCTTACGTCAAGGATTCCTCGCAAATAATTCATTAATCTGAAAGTTCACGTAAAATTATTAATATTAACACAGTGACAATACATTTATGTGATAATTTTTTTTCTTTAAAATCAAAAGAACAAATAAATGGGATTAATTCTTCTCATGAGTAAAGCAGCATTTCACCATCTTCCTGATAAATACATCAGGATTAATTTAAATATCATAGTATAAAAATCATCTCGTTCGCTCTCGAACATTAAACATACCATAATAATTATTTTAACACACCAAACTCTGATTTTCTCATAACCTGCCTTAACAACCAGCTATTTCTTTAATAATTTTCGCTTGCCGAGTTAAAAACGTCAATTTTTCCAAGTGAGGCGGGGGAGGGAGGTGGCGGTGCAAGCAGCCTACCTTGCGGGAAGTGGCGCGGAGGAGCAGGGTGTCGCCGAACATGGTGACGGGCGTTTTACCGGCCAGCTGCCCCGCGGCGCCCGACGACGACGACGAGGAGGCGGGCGACGCGCCGTGCAGGCCGTTGGTGCGCGTCGCCACACCGCCGCCGCCCCACTCGCCCCCGCCGCCGCCGCGCCCGCGACGCGGAGACCTACGGGACAACACACACGACATTTATACGATTCATTTTCGATATTTTCTTTGCTTTATAAAAATATTCATTGAATTTTTTAAAAATTATAAATATAAATTATCATTGCTTTATAAAAATAACGCCTAAAATTATGTTAAAAATAAAAAAAGTTTCAATGCACATAAAGCATAACACATAAGAACGTATGAAACACGTATTAAAGCATAAATGGACAAATACTCATACAGTGGAAACATACTAAATAACTTACCTCTACTGTACAGAAGCTAATAAGAATTGAGTTGCCACGAGGGGACGGTGATGAACATAATATTATTCACATAAAATTCGAGAATTACATTCTTTATAATCGTAAACGATGTTATATTGTCATTGTCCTAAGTTAATCATTACATGGAGCCACGGATATTCCCTTCCCTCAGACAATGCTTCGTGGAGTACTTGTATTTGATTTTGTGACATCACCCTCCACTGGAGGCGATCAGCATCACCACTATCATTAGTTTCCGTACAGTAAGGGTTTCAAACACTGTAATACTCTATAGAAATATCTTTCAAATTTCAAACACTGTAATACTCAATAGAAAGGAGGAGTCAATGAAAATCAATCCGATTTGGATCCCCGTAATCCGCCAGGCCAAAGCAAAACCTAATAGAAAACAAAGACGTGACAGTGGTCACGTAGGCACGCGGGAACATGACAACAGTCACGTACACACAGTGAGCGTCTCCGCCACGTCACCCGGCCCGAGCCAATCAGTAGCCGCCCCCACCACAGTCCCGCTGGTACAAATATCCCGCGGACCGGGCACTTCCGTCACACTCTTCTTTGAAACCTCTTCTCCGCTCTCCTGAACTTTCTATCTCCCTAAAGCGGCGATTATTCACCGCATGCGTGCGCCCCTTGTGGGCGTATGCGTGCGAGGTATTCGCCGCCGCTCCACCTTCCACTCTGCGCCCCATTCGGGTCGCAGAGAACAGAGCGGCGCGCCTCGCGGCGCGCCCGCACCTGCCTAACCTCCGCCAAGACCGCACCCCTCGAAATGCTGACGTGTTCAGAGTTCTGGGCGTGCGTAATCAGTTCCTGGCGGAGCTGCGGAAGCGGCGGAAACGGCGCTTGAAAGAGCGCTGCGGCCGTCCGCTCCGCGCATCCTGCGCGAGACCGGCGCAGCGGCGAACAGCGACGTGCACAGGGCCTTCCACAGAAGAAAAGGCCCAAAGCACGTCGCCTTCACCTTCCGCGCACTTCCCCCGCACAAGCTCTCTGAGCTGTGCAACGCGGGGGAGCAGATAGTGCGTGGGAGGCGGTCGCCGCTCACCAACGCCGGAATCAGCGTGGGAGGCGCGGAATCGCGCCCCGTCGGGTCTGAACCGCCAGGACCTGAAGACGTCGCGGCGCCACGGACGCCTGAGTGAAGTCGGCGCCGTGGCGTATAAATATGAGTGTAAATAGTGTTTTAGTGCAGTGTAGTGTGTGCAGTGTGGTATGAATGTGTGAGCGAATGTGTTGTAAATATAAATTTAAGAATGAATGAGTGCGCGAATGCCACAAAATCAAAATAAAAGAAGAAAGAAGTAATCACGAACTAAATAAACATTCATATTAAAACTCATAAATAAAACTGAGAGCCCAAAGCGGCCTTGTAATAGTTTTAAGTTAGTTATAAGTTAGTATTTTTAAGATAAAAGCCCTCCCCTCGCTCCAAAAGCTATAAAGCTGGAGCTAATGTAGCCCATAAGATGAAATAAACTCCCGCCTCGCCAAGGATATTGGCGGGGGGAAAACGAAAAAGCACTTCCGTCAGTCACCGGGGAATCTTCAAGGAGGTTCTTCGTCCGAGATCACATCACCACTGAGGATGTCTGCCGTAGTTGCGGACGAAACGTCTGGAAATATGTTTTCCAATGGACCACGGCCCTTCAGCCCGGAAGAAATCTTTTACTACAACTCCGGCCGTGAAAGCCTACATCGTTTTACTGTAATACTCTGTTGAATTGTAATGAATAAGAGGACAGAGGGGCTGGGAAAGAAGAGGATGCATAGAAGCAAAGAATAAACAAGTTAATGGGGGTAAATAGGTAAATGGCGATTAAATAAAATGTACATACGGGGATGAGATA
Organism: Teleogryllus oceanicus; assembly: GCA_964035755.1. Lineage (NCBI taxonomy): Eukaryota > Metazoa > Arthropoda > Insecta > Orthoptera > Gryllidae > Teleogryllus > Teleogryllus oceanicus. Next base: position 66,047,606 of record CAXIVR010000009.1, on the reverse strand, counting down.
CTTCTTTAATAATGAAGTGACTTAATATGTTGACGAGTGAATAAAATGAAAATTGCTTCGGTGTTCGACTAATGCGATAAACAGAGAATGGAGTAATGTGGCGGTTACATTTGATGACAGCTGGTTTATGAAAGAATGTGTAAACTCTTCCAAATTTAACTCAACATTTAAAAAGAAATCCTTACTATTTTAGTGCATCGAACATTTCTTTACAATTAACAAATATTTAGTTGTAATTTAGACGTTCAGAATTTGCCAGAAATCGTGATAAATTTGAGAAAATATAATTACACGCAGAGTTCTTTAACACATATTTTGTTGAGAAATTATGATAATAAGAGACATTAAACGAGGCATCGAGGTGCAGGCGAATTATACTCACTCCGAGGGCTCGTCGAGCAGCATCTCTGTGTAGGCGAGGGGGAACCAGCCGCTGGCCTGTGTACGCAGGTTCTCCCCGAACTGCCAGCCCTTGTTGCGCTCGCCTGTAACGGACACCTCATGACACAACGCTCGACAGCAGCCCCATAACAGGACAGGGGAAACAGAACACAACGCTTGCAAAACCACACATTTTTTATTTGTATGTAGAATTTTTCTAGAATTCTCACATTATTTGTATCGCCTGATTAGTCTCTGAAGGTATTGTAATATTTATGAATATTAAAAAAGTGAAAAACAATATTAAATAAATCAATATTTCTTCTTGATTGTCAATATATGTTTACAAATAAAAGTATCCAAAGTTTTTTAAGACAATCATTTATTTCAGCAATTGCACAACGTTTCGTAACTAGTTTTGTTACATCATCAGGTGCTAAAGTTAGTGAGGGAACGCTATCCCATTGAATTACCTCTGCAGCAGAACTTCAAGGAAACATTACGAAATACCTCACTCTCATTCAGTTGATACCACATAACTAACCGTTCAATGGGATAGCGTTCCCTCACTAAGTTTAGCACCTGATGATGTAACAAAACTAGTTACGAAACGTTGTGCAATTGCTGAAATAAATGATTGTCATAAAAAACTTTGGTAACTTTTATTTGTAAATATTAAATAAAATTAGTCACAACAGAATAAATGCTACCACGATTTTCATTCATGATCTTAAGACTCCACTTCATCCACATGTGAATGGAGTGGCTAAAAAAGGGCCCTTATTTGAATGATATTGTTATTCATTAAACTCTTGTTAATTGAACATTTTATTACGGTAAGTATTTGAATTTTCAAATAAAAGTTTCTGCATTGCAATTCTTATTTGCAATTAATATCAAAAATTTACGTTTCTTTATTAAGTTTTGGACAGTCGTGACAGACTATTTTATTTAAAAATCACTTTGGTGGGTTATTCGAATTTTGGAAATCAGGAATTTGTTTAGTAACCATTGAACATTACGAGCACACTGTGAACAACAATGTTCACCGCGTGCTTCTTGTTGAGGGTTATTTGGATGCTGCGCACGATGTTCCCCAGAGAGCCAAGGCAGAGCGCTACGTACCGATGAGAGCGATGACGTCGCCCTCGAGGAAGCTGAGCTGGTTGTCGCCCGAGGAGAGGTAGGCGTAGAGCGCGCGCGCCAGCGGGGCGTCGGCCGCCGACGGCGAGGGCGCAGGCGCCGCCAGCGACTTGGGACGCGTGGGCGACGCGGGCCCTGCGCGCACACATACACGCCGCTGCTTATCACCCTTATCGCTCGCTTTGGGGTTTTTGGATCTCTTATGTTTATTTCATTGAGGATATTGTTATCTCAATGATGACACAACAATAAATATATCAATTATCAATTTATGCAAAATTGGTGGATATTTAGGAGAGCTAGGATCCCTATTTTGGCTTATGTATCAATTGGTTGAAAATTTGTAAGAATTTTATGCCAGCTAATTTTCAGTGCATTAATTTTTGCCCTTGTTTGTGAGTATATTAAAAAAATAAATAGAAATTTAAATCTGAATTGCTGAACATTGATAATTTGCTAGACTATAATATATCGCTTATAATCTTCAGAGCAACGTGACTTAAAAGAAAATGACAAATGTGTTGCGGATTGCCTGCTCTTTAGCAGGCACTTCACTTCCAATTTCAGTATTATACTATTATTATATGAGATCAATGTAGGAAATCCTAAATTTTCTAATTAACAAGATATCGATGAGAAATGTTACCCGTTTTTCAATGACAGTAAAAGCGTTATAAGCATATTCACTGTAATAATGCTAATAAAAAAATATGGGTTTGTGTGATAATAATGCATCAACTCAACGTCGTACAAAAGTATCTCTAGGTCGGGCTTTTATTCATTATCAAGCGGTAAGCTTCTTGGTTTGTTTGATCGCCCTCTTAAACACCGAATCTTCTGTTTTCTCATTCCTTCTCTTGTGAACGTAAGAAAGATCCACCAACACTAATCGACAATTTGTTAAGTCATGGATATGCTGTAAGGTTAAACATTGAAAGAAATTTTCATTTAGTAGTCTTTTTTACTTAAATCTTATTTTTATGAACAATTTTCGTTTCCATTTTCTAAATTTTTGTTTTTTTTTTCATTCTTTAGAATGACCCGTAAATAGATGTTTATGTGGACAAATGATTTTCAGAAAATGTCTTAGAAATATTCTAAAAATAAATCTGAAATAAAGTAAAAATGTATTGTATTGCCAGACAAATGAATTAAGTTAAACATAATCTGTCTTTCTGGAATAATTGGAAGTTCATTTTCAAATTCATGAATATCTTAATATTTTTGAAAGCAAGGAGATAGAAGTTAACTATTTTTTTGAGATAACAATTTTAAGAAGAAGATAACATATTCACATTTTATCCCATACTATTTATCACAAATTTCACTTCAATGTCCTATGTTTTATTGAAATTACAAAAATGGCCGTTCTAAAAGATAATAGGAAAATGAATAAAATCAACGAAAATGTTAAAAAAATGTGAATTTACGCATCATGAAAATCATCAGGTCTTATCACGTGAATTTACTGAATAAAAAAAAACGGCTGTTCTTTACCAGTTGGGGAGATAGCGAATTTCCTTCTTCATATGCCACTAAAGGTAAACCAACACAACAAATGTACCTATTCGAGGTTCGTTCTGCCAACCTATTATGTATTAGTATTAAAAAAATTGTATTCACTGTTGTCGACATGAATTATAACATGAACTGGATGAGTTTATAAAGTATTGTGGGAAATGAGTGTAAAGTGATGTCGTGAACATCGACTCGTTCCCACTCAAATGCCATGTCTGGATGCGGATCAGCGTGATGTTTGCATGTATGCTAGGGACAACATATTTGCAAGCACCGAGAATCGGCAGGCCTAACTCAGCCGCAGAAATTGAAGAGTGTAAAATCGGACAACAAAAGTATAATAGAGGTCCTGTGGTGGAGGGTGACTGGGCTTCGCCTCATTGATCGTGAAACCAAGGCAGTGAGATTGCAGAGGCAGGGCAAACCTGAGAGGGACTCTTAATACTTTGTTGCCCATAATTCAACATGTGCAACCTTAAACAACTATCATCAGGGGTTATCAATGTCTAACTCAACATAATTTTATTCACATAAATGTGAATCATCCCCTTAATTTTGTGGATCCAGTGACAGGTGCTACTACAAATACTAGCGATAGAGATCCATTTCCAATTCTAGTTGAACATTGCAATATTACATATTAAAACTTGTGATATTTCTGAATAAAGTGTTTTGATAATTTTTAACTGTTATATACGCATCCTACATAAATTTTCCTTCGTGTTTGCTTTATATTAGAGAAAATAACGTCCCTTCCTGAGAATTCAAAGCTCGCTTCACGAGCATTCATTGTTTCACGCTTTATCGCCACCGGCTGGAAGGGAGTAGGTGGGCGTGTTACAATGTGTGTGTGTGTGTGTATATATATATATATATATATATATATATATATATATTAATACTATTAATTAATGATCTGTAGTTTTCAACACTCTTATGTAAACATACTATACTTGTTTTCTTTAACGTGGCATCTCCAAGCGAAAAAGGGAGAGGAAAGACAGACTCCAGACAACGTCACTACGGCTCCAACTTTTACGGTACACTATTGGAATTTGCCTTCCATCTCCTTTCGCGCGTGCCGTGAGATGTCACGTTAAAAAATCCAAGTATATGTTTTGAAACTATAGGTGTACCAACTCACATTCCGGCTTCTGCGGGAGGCCTTAGCCCTCAAGGGATCTGATAGGCTGACAATAAAATAAAATAATATAAAATAAATGACTATTATTTCCGACGAGTTTTGTAGGCAGATGCGACTCACCGCGCGCGAGCGAGTGCGTGGAAGCGGCGAGGTTGAATTCGGACTTCGCTCGCGCCAGCGGGCGGGGCGGCGGGGCGGGGCCCGGGCCGGCGGCGGCTTCTATGCAGCGCACGTCCAAGCATGAGGCGTCCATGGAGCGCGTCTTGCGCAGCTGCGACGCCAGCGACAGCCGCTCCGCCGCGTCGCCATCGACCCCGCCCACGCCCCCGTCGCCCGCGTCGCCCGCGTCGCCGCCGTCGCCGTCCGGGCTGCGCGGCCGCGCGTACGGGTCCTCCTCGCCCCAGAAGCTCACGTGCTGCAACAGGACACACGTCACTGGAATCAAGAGATGGTTTATACAGGAAGCCTAAAAGTAAATGTTACAAACTTCTAGGGCTGAAGATGTAGAAGGGTGGAAGATTATCACTTTCCCTGGAACAGTGCGTCGGGAAGAGCGGGACATCATACAAGGGTCGTTGTTCACAACATTATTGGAATGAAGACCTGGCTTATACAAGAAGCTTCAGAATAAAGGTTACAAACGTCTAGGGCATGTAGCAGGGTTGATGACCACTTTTTACTTATTAACATGTGATTGGAAATTTCGTATTACTAAGCTACACATGCGTCGTTTGCCATTGATTGTTAGACAATTTCTCGTGCACCTGTAATTTGGCAGGTTCTCGATATCCCTTTGACTGGGTCAGAACGTGGCTTGCCGAAGACTATTGGATGAAGGTTTTTTTCAGTTGTGTGTGCCTGATTCTGTTTATTTATTCACCTACATATTGTACTGTGTGACATACCAATATGTCACTGAATATTGTACAATATTTATTATAATTGGCGTCAATTAAAGGGGATAAATTATGTGAATATGCTAGCATAGCGAGCCGTCGTCAAGGTCCGTAAGCGAGCCGTCGTCAAGGTCAACATCTTCATGCAGTGACAATCGCGGAGACGTATAGACGCGGAGACGTTTTGTATAGAATTCAGGGATTGGCCAAAAAAGCAGTGACAGTCGTGAAGACGACTAGTTCGTTTTGCAAGAAATTTAGAGATTGGCTAGGTACGAAAGTATATCAAATGTTATCTGCAAATAAACAATCGAAAAAATGGACCGAGCTTTGCAGGGCTGAAAGAATACGAGAGGCATTCATTCTGACTGATGCCGTGCTCTTGAACGGATCGTGCTCCAATTAATGTTAGGAGTTTTTTGGGGGACTTGTAAGCATCTACTAGGGAATGGATATTGAGAGAACATCAAATTTGAATACTAAGTGTGACAGTGGAGCTTAAAATATTTCAAGTGAACGAGTTGGAGGGGCATTGAGGGCTTGGGCGAAGTTGTCAGTGATTGGACTGGAATGCTAGCAGCAAATAGTTTATTGATCCGATGAACGGCGATTGAAGTGTGCTTCCGAGAAAAGAAGAGAGAAGATGGTGTCTGGACCTGAGGACGACGGCGTCGGAGATGTATAAAGATGGTCCAAAAGTGCGCGAAGACATTATAAGGTTGGAACCGGTCATGACAAAGGTTTAATTTTATATTGGGTAAAGTTATACAATACTAAAATTGTTTTAAAATGTTTAATAAATTTCCATGTTTTTGTGAAATGAATGCATGATTTTCATTGAGCCAATTCTAGCAATTAAGTAGCAAGATAGAAATATATTTGCTTTTCAGGTTCCTCAACCACTCTGTATAGATGGCAGATCGGATAATCATCTATTAGCATACAATAGTGATTATTTCTGTAAAACCCATCGACCCAGGTAGCCGGAAACTAATTTATTACAGAGTTGAAGGTTGACGTATATAATAGTCTCAGCGTAATCTTTTCCTGGCGCCCATTTATACAAATTCGGAACTGATTACGTTGGTATAGATGGCATGAATTAGTTTAAAAATGGCGCGCCAACTGGGGCTGAAATTTTTATAAATTGCGTAAATATTCAGTTTATTTCAACTGAGATACAAAGTCGTCAGCACCGAAACTAATGAGAACGAAAGAGAATAACACAAAATGTATACAATTGATGTGCAAATATAGTCGTTGTAGCTGAATTAACAGATAATAGATTTTATCCAGCGGTTGGTTCATAAAAAAGTACTGGAAGTAAAGTATGAAAGTCTGAGATACGTAATTCAACATTTGCAGAATTTATTTTTTAAAATAAGCCTGAAAAGAATCGAAATTGAGAACTTCAGCATGGAAAAGAACGTATCCAATACGTACACACAGAGTATGAGCCTGTCATTAGTTGATGAAATTCTGAATTATTAATGATTATTATTCATCAACATCAAATTAAAGTTTCAATATTAAAATCATTATTAATTTTTTTGAAAGTTCTCAGTATTAGAAATTTTAGAACTTTATTTTTGAAATATAAACATTATTTCTTTAAGAATTACGTTGTATCACAAAATATCGCGCGCGGAAATATTAGTATAGCTTAAGTGGAAGGGAGGAAAAAATGAGCACATTACACAATATTTAAAAGAATTAGAAATGCAACTTGTGCACTGATAGAAGCAAAAAGTATCTTTTAAGAACTATCTACTGGTAAACACTTTTAAAAATGTATCGGAAATATTGCCGAAGGCGATGTTATTACGCATACTCATTGAGTTCATTTACATTTTTTAAGATGAGATGGACAATATATATATTGCTTTACAGGGATCATTTTTAATGTGCAATCGTCCACTACCTTTTCGTTTTGAGATACGTGTCTCAGAGTAACGGTAGGTCGCTTTCAACCAGCGACAATACTTTCAGCTTAAAAGGCACTTATCTCTAGTAGAGCCCTTTCCCCCAGTGACAATAAGAAATGGAAAGTGAAACTGGCATTTTCGAATGTATATTTGGTATATCCGTAATAGCGTCATATAAGAAAGCTAGAAGGTAGAAAACAAACAATAAAATTTTCCAAGATCTTAAATGCTGATGATTGCAATATTGAAAAAGGGAAAGGAAGATTTGGAAATTTTTGATATTTTTCATTGATGCTTACGGACTTATTCGTTCACGAGAAATCTCACTCTTTGTTAGTGTATGGCCTCGGATCGCTTTGAAGACAGTGCTCTTTATACATGATATATCTGAGTTGCGCCTTGATCTCTCTTCCCTTCTGACGATTACACAAGTGCGAAGAACGAATTATACAATGTTTTCACTGATACCATTTCAAAATTAAAAAGGGAGACCACAATAGTATGTCGTAGAGATATCGTCTCGAGTAAAAATATTCGTAGTCGTTCCACTAGATGGCCATGTGCAATCAAGATTACAAAGAAAAGGTAATTTCCTTCCATGTGAGTGCTACTGTTAATTTTAGGAAAACAAAATGTGAATCATTTTAATTATTAATTTTTTACTTTAATTGCTTTTAAATGGTGATTTTTTAATGTTTCCTGTGTTTTTAATCCCCACTTAAGCAGAATACATATCCTTTTTTGCAATCCTATTTTAGTAAAAATATATGCTCTTTTGCCTGTCTATTTTAAGTCAAATAAATGTCTGAACTTCCGGGCTCTAGATATAAGAAAATGTTACACAGCAAAAACTCGACATATCTCAACTACACGGAAGAAAAGAAACTAACTTGTCTTAATAAGGCCGGAGTGTCCGTATTTAAATGTGTAAGGAATGTGAATAAGAGAAATCGAGATTGACGTTCTGCATTCACATGTAAGTTTCATCCTGTAACTTTGTTTACATCGCTTTTAAAACTATAGCAGAGGGATTAAGATCAAAATTGGTATTCATTCAACAACAACACTTTTGGACAGAATTCAAGTTGACTCTCTGGTGGTATTATTTTCTGGGATAATAAACAGTGCTATAATGGAAAATATATATCCCGTCGATTGGTTTACACTTATAGTAGACATCTGTGACATTGACCAGATCGCTTCGTCCGCGATCGGGCCACCGCAGTGGATATCAACCGCAGTTGTGACCGAAACGTCTTGCTCATTAGTCCATGACCCACTGGCCCGGAAAGCAACCCTCCGTTTAATGCCAGCAGTGAAAGCCCTCATAGCTTCGTAAAATCTCTAATTACGTCTCATCGGCAGAGGTCATTCAGGGCATCAATTGATGTCATTCATCCAGAAAACCATCATTCCAGAAAACCGACCCACACGGACACAATCATACACAACACTTCACAACACGCTCCCACGCACAAACACGCAGCCTCCCATGGTATGGTGCATCGATTAACCTCAATCCCCATGTCTCCAGAAAACACGGAAAAAGAAATAAACACCATAAAACATATAGCCAGGATGAATGGATACGACTGTAATATCATTGACAAATTAATAATAAAAAAAAACGAACACACTCAACATCCGCTAAGACACCACTCTCACACTTATCAACAAAAACACTACAGCCACGTACATCACCATCCCTTATGTAGGACCCCTTTCTCTAAAAATAGCAACCACACTCAATAAATTCGGACTCAAAGCTACTTTCCACAATACTCACACATTACAAAAAACTATTCAACACTAAAGATCCAATTCCTCCTAGCTCTTTAAGCGGAGTCTATGCTCTCACATGCAACAACTGCAATATATGTAGGACAAACCGGGCGTAAATTCACACAAAGGATCAAAGAACATGAACAAGCATGGAAAAACAACACCACCACAGTTTCACACTTCGCTGATGGCTTAAATCAAAACAATCACACATTTGACAAACATATTAATTTCCACATCCTAGAAATTGAAAATAGGTACTGGCACAGAATCAAAATACAATCCCTTCACATTCACAACAACCTGAAAACCCAGAATATTACTAGTTTTAACCAGCAAATCCCTGAACTTTCGTCACCTCTGCTAAAATTAGCACAATGTGTACACCCCTAACTCCACCCGCCTCCGTCCACCCGCGCCCTCCTCACGCCAGGCCCTGCAGCCGCGTCTCTCGACCCTTCGGCCGCGCCCTCCCCACACGTCCGACCGCCGCCCTGCCTTCTTAAGCGAACCGCCACTCTAAAAAACCGCAGAACTTCGTTTTCCGCCCAGCCGCTACAAGGTACAACCGATTGAGTTTGCTTACGCATCTGCATACTTCTTTTGTATATATTAATTTGTAGATAATTTGTTTAGTGTATAATTTATATCTATTCATTTAATTTCCAGCTCTGACGATGATCGCTACGCAATCGAAAAGATCTTCAGCATAAATATATAATTGATACCAGACAACCAGACAGTTTTATTTACTTTGAATTAATAAGGTTTCTACATCACCAACAGTCTAATTAATGCACTACACTAGTACACATATCAGGAGACCAGTCGGGAGCTTGGAGCTTGTTCGGGCTAGCGATGCTTCACTGTTGGGAGATTCTTGGATGGGAAAACGCAAGACGACGTGTAGGAGAGTGCTGGATTTCACCATCCAGCTGAGAAAGAATGCCGCGATAAAAAACATGCACAACACTTACGGAACTAATGACCACAACAATTGACGCACCCTGACACACGAAATACGCAATGCATGTGGATATTTTTCTAGAGAGCGGCGCGGGGGCGTGTCTCACCCGCAGGCGCGTGACGAGCGCGCCCTCGACGGCGTGAGGCAGCACCTCGCGCGTCGCCGCCACCTCCTGCCACGCGTCCAGGCTGCGCTGCAGCGCCGCGCCGCCCAGCGAGTGGAACGCCAGGCAGTGCTTGGCCAGCGAGCACTGCCGCTCCAGCACGAAGCCGTAGCGCCGCCTCTCCTGCGTCATCGCCTAGGCAACACACAACACACTCCATCAGGACTTGTATACTTTACACACTATATATGAATGAAGGGCGGGTGAAGTGCAAAGTAAACAATGACAAAGAATCGTCTTCTATATTATTTCAGTAGTAAACATGCCTTTTGCGGCTCTCACACGCCACCAATCTTTATAAGCGAGGTCTCTAAAGAAATTGAATTTCACGTAGACAGGAAGAATTGCACTTCGACTTTAAAAATATGAAGGATTAAAAAAAAGCATTTAAATATTCATATCAAACGCGCACTTCTTGGCAACCTGGAATACTCGACCGTATTTTTTTTTTTGAATCTACACCATTAGATAATTTCTAAACCAAACATTTTTGGGTCATAACAAATAAAAATTTTGAGACCTCAAACAAACGTTCCTCAAACCGTAATCTACAGGATGAGGTCTTCTTGAACATTCTATTATATTTTTGCTGGTTCGACTCTTCTCTATTCTACCCCAACTGTTCAGAGCCTATAGAATCTGCAACGGTATGTGAAATTAAACTAATTACCTGATATTCTACAAGATTGAACTACACAGGTGTACCTCTCTGCTCGATAATAACATTAAGTATAAATAGTTTGTATTGACTTGAGTATATTTTATTGTTATCAATTACAAGAAATATAGAACAAGTGGCCGAGGACAAGAAAGTCTTGAAGTCATTTTACAAGCTTAATAAGGAAATGGAAAAATAGGGAAGAGGGTGGGATTTAACATGCGAGAGTTCTCGCACGGATATGCTAGTAAATCTTTAATCGTACCTTACTTCGTTCGTTACTTCATTCTGCATAACAATTTTTTACTTAACTATTGTTACCAATAGTTATATTATGATATATTATATATTATGATTATGTGGGGTAACATTTAATTACTAGATAATACATAAACACACATTGACTTATCTGGGTATGATTGTAAAATACGTTTTCCTGGATCATGACTTTTCTAAAAATTCTTCATTTGTGTAAAAAATTAATGTATTATACGTACATATAAAAAAATGAAAATAATAAATATAAGACAAAATGTGTCACATATATTCAATAAGACACTAAACATTTTCAGACATTCCTTGTCGCATGCCCAGACATTCTATGTCAATGCATTCTATGCCACCAACACCTTTCAGACGAATATCAAAAGGATATTTCCCTTCACAATACAATAATTTCAATATTTAAAGACATTTGAAGATTAGTGTGAAGAATATGTATCTGCACTCTATTAAAGAGCTGTTTCAAGTATTTAGTTACCCAACAAGAGAAAATATGAAACAAAACATGAGACTGGAAAAACATGCATTTTGAAAATAAATGTCTTATTTACACTATTATTAACAATATGATTTACTCACCGTCTTTAAACTCTGTTCGCAGAAAACGTCCAACTTTGTTTTCTCCTCCTCAAGGACCTGCATATTCTACAATGCAAATTAATAGAATGCTATTATGTACGAGTATATATATATATATATATATATATATATATATATATATATATATATATATATAGCTATATAATTTATTTATAGAAACTTATAATGAAACACATTAATATGCATTTATTAGGATAAATTTCAGAGTTAAACTATTTTGGAAATAATTTTTTAAGTATACCCAGAATCATGACTTTTCATCGCAAACAAATGACATTTCCACTTTGCTTAATCATGAGAATTCTAATTCCCGACCACTCATTGACTTGTAAAAATTAAAGTTCATGGAAATAAATGCATATCTCGATACTGTGTACATCCGTTTAGGATGAATTTCGGAAGCAGAGCAAAATTGAAGTAACCGTTTTGAGTGGGAACCGTAGTGTGTGTTACTATTGTGACATAACCAAAATGACGGACAATTTCAGACAAATAAAGGTAAAAATGTTGTAGATATTGAAAAAGACATGGGTTTCTATGGTGCAGATACGCAGACAGTACACCATAACAAAGCGAAAAAAACAAGAGGGGAAAAAACACAGCGAGCTTTGAATGGTGGATCAGATTGGACCGAAGGGTGGAACTAATAATTAGGTCATTCGACTCGTGTCGTGGCGGTGAGCGGATAGCTTGTGCGGTTTTTCTTGAGATTAATTATCAAATCGGGACTTGTGGTATTTCGTGAGAGTGAACATTGAACTTGAACTTAGAATATTTCCGCATTAGGTGTGCAATGGGAACTTGTAAAATTTACGTCTTGTACCACTGCAAACTCGGATTATTTTCATGAGTGAACCGAAAAGTGAACTTAGAATATCTTCGCGGTGGAGTTACAAGATTTTATTTAGAAATTTTACCAGTGAATTGTGAATTGCCATGTTATTCCGACCTGGGAAAGTAATCAGTTTGAAATAGGTGCCCACCTGAGGCACAAGATAAAGAGTATAGGCGGTGTTTGCGAAGTGGTTGGAGGAAGTTTCGACTTGGTCGCTGATCATCGTGGACTTCGATAAGAAGGAAGATTGGATTATTCTACGTGGCGACATCGAGCAACGTGCGCGCGAAGAGACAAGAAAGGATAAAAGGTTCTATAACGCTGTTATTGCAATAACGAGAAAAATGGTCATGACCTAACAATAATTGTAATATCAATGATAGTCTGATAACTTTTGGCATTCATAATAAATTATAATTCATAGTTTGAAAGAAAGATGAGTCTTATTTGCCATTACATGCAATCCTTGAGTAGACATTTTAGAATTATTTTCAGATTCCTCGCCACTCCGTATAGATGGCAAATTGAGTAACTGGTTGCGGAGTAAATAGCAACAATTATTTCATAAGAACCCGTCGACCGAGCTAGCGAGATTTACATTTATTTGTAATATATCCGAAGACAGTAATAGATAATCAGGAATTCAAGTGTAACCTTTTCCTGGCGCCCAAATTGTTTATAAATTCGGAAATTGGTTACGATTGACATTTATTAGTAATTAATATATAACGGTTCAGCATAATGTATAATTGTAATATATTTACTGTCGTGATATTTGATATGTTTTATAGTGTTCAGATAGTTTACACTGTCAGACTGGATAATGTGCTTAATACAAATACAGTACTAGTTCATTTATTTCTCGGCTATTCATAATGTAACTGTTGATTTAAAGGCCTTAATTCCAATGTAAGCGTGTAAATACTTTCAGGCTGATTCTGAGTTCTAATTCATGACGCGTATTCTGTTTGAGTTACAACTTTGTAGATCAATAAAACGTCCACAAAAATGTAAATTTAGCGAACGCCGGAATTTCCATAATCTTACACTTTGAGGAGCTCGTTATTCTACCTGATGTCATCCCCTTTAAAATCCTTGAAGCCGGGTTCTACCTTGAGCTCCTTGTCGATGGCGAGGGCGGCCTTGGCAGAAGCCTTGTTCTTCTTGCGTTGCTTCTTCATGGTGGCGGCCGCCTTGCTGTAGGTCTCCGAACGCTGCTTGTGCTGCTGCAGGAAGCGTTTCTGCTCGCTCTGCAATACACACCACCTCTCAGCACCTTGGGCCTTACACCAACCTTGCCCACAGTGCAAGATGCCGGGCAACGAACATTTTTATAAGTGTGATCAGGGTGTCCTTTACTTATACTGACTATTCCATTCGTGAAATTTAAACCAACAACTTTATGTGTTCCTCGTCTGTGTACTAGCCAGAGATGAATTACCCGCACGTTTTATCGCTGGAGAATTATCACTCTGGTTTTACCATTTCGACGTGCAGTTGTTTCTTCATAATGTAAACAAGCAATAGCCGTTTTTGTTTATAAAGAGTGCTTTAATCAGCTGCACAAATTGTTATATATAAATTATATTTATTTAACATAATTTTATTATAAATACTCAATACTGTCTCATGGAATAGTCTCATTAAATACCACTTGTGGCATTACGACAATAAAATCGTGTAGAATTTTATCGTTATTTAAAGAAGTTCGATGCAATCGGCTTCGCGCCGAAAATGTTGGCTTTCTACAACACGCTGCCTCTTGTCTCCTTTGTGGAACTTCATATATTCTGTTCTACACTGCGTCGCGCAGGGATACGCGCCGTAGCTGCAGTGTTGAGTGATGGAGGAGACAGACGGGATTGGCGCGATATGTTCAGGCGCGGCGCCACGATTTAACTGCGCTTTAACTGCACTTTCTCCCTCTCCCCATGAATCGCGGCTATCGCCCAATCGCTGCCATTCTCGTCCGTCACCTGTATCGCTAAATGCACCGCTGATGCGACGCGTGTCCAGTGCGGCGAAACGTGCACTATTCGAATTTCGCGCCCAAAAGCAATCAATCAAAATCTTTCTTGAAAACTTAAATTTTCGCCGGGAAACCAACTGAATAAGAAAATCTTCAAAGAAAGATAACAGCCTGCAATATCTTTTTGTCTGGGATACTCTGTATAAGCATTCGCAGTAGCGAATTTCCACTTACATCCATTATTGCTGCGTGCATGTATAACGAAACTTCCTATGCATTAATCGCTGAATATATTACGTAGTATCACTCTACACACTACATTATTGTGTGTAAAGCAAAAATGTACAAGTATAAGGTTGTTCAAACAGGATATAACCTGAGACAAATAACAAGAGCTGATTCGTCCAACAGGGATGATTTCTTTCGTGACAACTCTGAGGAAGGCACATTACAGCGAATTATTATGAACAATAGTAGTGAAAAAGAATCAATGTTATCTACATGACCGGAAGATTTCTTAAAAGATGATGTACAGACACCTAAACAGCGTGTTAATAATACGTAAGCTATGACTACTAGATACATTTCATTTAGAACAGTCTTTTAAAACGATGGGTTGAGTGAAAATCATTAAATTATTAGAGGCCTCTACGGGATAATTTTGAAATTATTCTATTTGAAAATAAATAATTAATCTAGGATGGTGAAAAATTGTAAGCATTAAATTAAATTTTACAAAAGGCCACAAAACCACTTTTCGTGTTTTGTTCTCATTTATAATTTATCAATTCACTATTACATTTAAATATATATTATTATTAAAATTATTACTATTAAAATATTACAATATTATATTAAGAACGTAGATAAAATGTTCTTTTGTTTTGCAGAATTAGATTTTTAACAACTTACGCCAAACTGCAACTTTTCAACAGATTCAATAATCTTGATAATTGTTTACAGAAACTTTTTTAAAAAAGATGAAAACTGAAATATCACAACCGACATTGATGTTTGTGAAAAAATATACGTATTACTAAAAGTAAACCATAATTACCTGTACAACTTTAGTGTCCTTTTCTAGATTCGTTTCCAGAGGGACGAGAAGATCCACATAAAATGCTTTTAGCTGAAAAAGATATCGCCCGCAGTAAGGCTTCTTAACAACAATAGTCTCAATTAATTTGCATTACTTATTAAATATATTAATATATTAAACACAATGTATGTTTAACAATGAATCTTAACTGAAAATTGGATAATATTTGTGGGAAGGTTCTTTGTTCTCAACTTAAAGAGCCTTTTCAGATATATAAATATTTGCACCATATCATTGTAAATTTCTATATCACTTTAGCAAATCTTTACAAAATGATGTAAAAATTAGAGTATTACAAATGAACGCACATTTAATGTCGCCGTGCATGAAAACATAATTCGAAGAAAATTTAATAGACAACCGCACTAACTGCAATAAAGTCTGGGCGACCAACACATAGATGTTTACTTGAATATGTACCGAATGGTTGAGAATATTATTAAAGTGATCTAAATATAGATGTAATAAAACCATATCGCAAAATATAACATTATTTTCCATTTTATACATCTTCTTAGAGCAATTGTATTCAGCTTTCTTTGCAGATTTCTGCAAAAAGTAAAAAAAGCAATCATCAACTTGCAATAGCTGAAAGGTCTTACAATATTCATTTGTTGATTTTGGATCTCCTTGTACACTTCGACGACTTGGGATAGAGCTGAACCTGCGAAGCACGAGATGAAAAGAATTAGATATACTAGAAAATAAAAAAAATACTATTCTGATGTTCATAGAAATTGCAAGAAAGAAAGAATAAAATTGGCTCGGTAATTTTCAACGAGTGACCAGGAAAACAAAATAATTCCACCCGTGTCAGATTATCTTTATGTTTCTTGTATGTGGCAAGTAGAAATAATCTTCTTCCTAGTTTTAGTCGACATAGATAAAATGAAGAAGGAACAAAATCCTCTAACAGATTTAAAAAAAATTAAATTCCTTTTATTATGTATGAAATTACAAACAAATCTGATTCATTTTCATGCTCTCGTAATCTTTAATATATAGCTTTAATTTAATGATAGATCGAATATAGAATTTTGCGAACATATTTCTATATGCGTTTGCGCTGTATTACAAAACAGTGCTATTTGCTGTATAAACAAATACAGGTCATTAATAAAAGATGTTTTATCATTATTTTTGGTTGCAGTGGAAAACATATTATCATTACAGTGCTTTAATAGCTTATATTTTGAAATAAAGTAAGGTAAGAGAAAATTAAGATTTTATATAACTTGGTGTGTAAAACGGGTAGGTTACGGGTAGAGAGAGGCAAGTACGAAATCACGTAGAAGCAGTAGCAAGGGAACCAAGGGGTACCGCAAGGATGGGAATTGAAAATGTAAGGTACGGAGAGACAGAAAAAGAAATTGCAAAGTAGGATGCGTGAAAGGGAAAGTGGGAAGAGAAAAGCTATGAAAGTTGGGATGTTTTTGTGACATGGTAATGAGGAAGAGAAAGGATGACCTGGGTGAGGTGAGAAGCGTAGAGAAGCAGAGATGTGGGCGAGGATGAGAAGCAAAGGGAGGATATAGGAAGGAATGGCAAAGCTGATGGTTGAAGAAGGGTTGAAGGGTGGCAGGAGTAGAGTGCACCTACCGATGTCGGAGGAGCTGCCCCACGCGCCCTGCTGCGCCTGGCGCGCCAGCTTCCCGAGCGCCTCCACGTAGAGGCGGGACGCCGCCGCAGCCCCTGCAACACCAAGCGCACGCTCTCAGCGACAGCCACTCAATAGTCACTTGATCAATTCTCTACCCACCACACAGTGCACAATTCATGAAATAGTAATACACACAATTTATTTACTCCTCTGGTTCCTCAAGAAACCATTCCAATTCTAAAATCATTTATAGTAATATTGAAACCGTAATAAATATTATTCCTCTATTAACAATTGTCGTTCGTTTAGCAGAAAACATAATTGCAGTTTATTGACTATTAACATTATTAGGAAACACAAGGTCAATAATCCTAAATTCGACTTGTGGATTTCACGACTCCGCCCTTCCTGGCACCTCAACTACCTTGGTGAGGAACTTGTACATGCTTCTGCATTATCCAACTGAAAAATTCCTGCTGGATTTTATTTGGTCAGATTTTAATTGCGTTGAAAAAGGAGAGAGGATGAAAACAATACAACGATTACTCGTATGGGTAAAAAAAATTGTCAAGTTGTGATTTCATCACCTACGCTCAGGGCTTTTTCAAAATAAAACGAGCACACGAAACCCACATAACAGAATAAATCATGTTTGTGTGCAGATGTGGATGGTAATAATTGATAAATGAAGTACAGAAAGCTAGTTTTGAATAAATTATAATACAATTTGTTTTACATTCATTACCTTCAGAGTAAATATTGCGAGATTTGTAGTCGTTTCCATTATCAAGTTATTGAGAAAAACATTTCTATTTTGCTGACGAAGATTCTGAAGGGAAAGAAGATTCAACTGTTCCACGATTCTCCTTAAATACTTTCTCACAATTAATTGCGGAAATTGCTGCAACACGGCACGCTTTTTTAAATACTTTTCACACATGCGTTTGCAGCCTAACAAGCAAACCAAATGGTCTAATCTGAAGCACAGAGCCTTTAGAACAAGTCACAAAATCCCAACCCTTGTCGTTCTGTTACAATATGTAAATTTATTAAATCCTTTCATTCCAGTATATTTTATTTCAATGCAAAATAATAACAACAGTGATAACCATCGTCATACATTAAAATTACTTTGAAAAAAAATTGTTTTGAATGCCTTCCCAATCACAATGCTGAATAGTGAGCCCTATTATTTTCATGTAGTAGTAACACCTTAATAGTGATGCATTTCCTTGCGAATCAGCTAAAAACTGAAATTAATTATTTATTTTTATCTGCTAAAAACAACACCCATTGTCAGTAGCACATAAAGGGGAATTCGATTGTTGTCTCTTACATTAAGATTATTATCTAAAGAGGCCGCAACCTGGCCACTGGCGTGCTTGTTTCCTCCTCCGGCTACCGAACATTAAATCTTGATAATTTCACGTGAAATTTGTGATAGACAAATAGGGTTAGTAGGAGGTTTCATTGAGGATCTGTCGTTTCCTCGCCTTTTGATTTATCTCCTGCACTACTTTTAGCAACATTACTCACATTATCAACATCAACATCAACATCATCATCATTAACATACTTTAATTATGAGGAGAATACATAACGGCCAAGGTGAGACAATTTGGCCGCAGAGCTTCGACTATATCTGTCGTTCGTAGCACCTCAATTCTTACAATAAATCAATTAGACAACATTTTTAAGTTTGATTCATTTGGACCGATGAGAATCGGGTTTCCAACCACTGTTCATCTGGAAGTCTCCCTGCTGCTTGAATTGCAAACGAGCTGTGATCGCAACAAAGTTTTCATTACGGCCGGCGCCGCGGGGCTAGCTGGTGAATGGGCAAGGGGGGGGGGCGTGGTCGACGGCGGCGCATTGGGAGGGAGGCTGGAGAGGGAGGCTGGAAGGAGACTCGAGGGACATTCGAGGGAGAGTTAGGGAGACATTACAGCTGTGTCGATGAGGTGACCGTGAAAATGACGACAAAGGTCAATGAAAGCAGTGGATGGTTGTGTTGCAAGGTGCATTGTGGAGGAAGACCCGCGACGGAAAAAATATGTGGTGTGAGGCAAAGCGAGAGAGCGGGAGGTACAAACGAAAACGACATTTGAATATAAGGGAGATCTTTATGCGTTTATCTAACACAAAAATATGACGATTTCCAATTAATATTTTCAAAATCAGCGCAATGAATCTGTCTGACTGAAATAAAAAAAATTGACAATCACTGTTCATGATTTTGACAATTTCGTTTAAATTATGCTGTTTTTCTAAAAATGTTTGCTTTGCTGCCCTCTTGTTAAACATTTGTTAAACGATAAATTTACATTGTATTAGTACCATGTAGTATGTATGTTTTTGAGTGGAAGTTGTAAGAAAAAATACTTTTCATATCTGAGAACATTTAACTTGAATTTTTATATTATAAATGATTATTTGCCGAAATTGTCAGGCACTCTGGATCACACACGCTCCGGAACCGTGCGTCAGTATGCAGAGAAGGCTACGGCCGTGATGTGGGGGAATAGAAGGGTATCGGAGTGAGGGAGGGAGCAAGGCAGGGAGAGGGTGTGAGGCAGTATGGGCCGTGACTCTTGGTCCCCTACTCTTCCGGCCACGCCTTTGTTTTTCTTGTTGGCTCTCGACCCCTGTTTGCACTGTAATTATTATTACTCAGCAACGCAAATAATGCTACAGGTTGTTGCAGCCATGTGATGTTTCCGATAACAAGAACCACCGAGTCTATTTCTCATGTTCCCTGCAAAGTTTAGATAGTCTTTACATAATTTTCTCGTCCCTGGTGTTTATGAACGGCAGAATACTTGATCACGCTATTCCTTAAATTATCTTGCCAAAATCTTCAGAATGTTTTTCGGATATCTAGAATTTTTGATGTCCGTAATTATACCACCTACAATCACGAGAACATTATTGGAATTATAAATAATACGATTACAATTTAGAAATTGTATATTTCTTTCGATTGCACTGTACGACTTTCAGTGATACATTTTCACTAGAATATGTTTTTTCATGGCGCCTATTGGTAAATCTATTTCCTGAACAAACTGAACATGAACAAACTGACAGAATGTTGTTTTAACAGTTGCATGCTCATTATTTACTTAGGAAGGAAACATTGTTGACCCTGATGTGTTGTTTTAAGATCTTTGTTTATTATTCAATTTACTGCTTTACGCACATTTGAGTACATTTTTTTATTCCAACCGTGGCGTATACTATTACGATTACCTTAATATTTATGATAATTATGTTATTATAGTTTATAAAACGTAATTTTTTAATAATATTCTAAGCTCTCTCCAACTTCAATCTTACAGTTCGTTTACTTTCATATTCATATTTTGTAAACAAAATATGAATATCTCAATATAATGATATTCACACAAGTATTCATCACCGGAAGCGAGTTCATCAACATGAACAATCAACTTGTGGCTAAGATTTGAAAGAAGTGCAATCATCTTAAATGATGGCTTCTTTGAAGTTCTTTATTACTACGTAGCGGTGGTAATGAAAGCTTGCTTAACAGCAAGTGTGATTTATTTTCACATCGAATTGATAATGATCACTCTACATAGAGATTCATTGTTTTCTCCATTTAGAAAATCTCGTTTTTTAAATTTTATTTTACCTTTTGATTTGCGATATCATTGAAATCGAATTGTTATACTCCTATATATTATTTAGGAATATAACAATTTGATTACTACGCAGAATTATAATCTTTTACAACATTCACATATAAAAAGGTAAAAGAAAGAGTTCTAAAACGAAATTTTCTGAATGGAGAAAATACAATAAATCTCTCCCTTTCGAAAATTGTCGTGTGTGATAAGGTAAATTTAATTCTGGGACAATATTTTATTATTCCAAGAACTCAGATATTTGTTTGGACGTGAAAGGACAAAAGAAAAATAAATTATCATTCCCGGACAGGAACGGAATTAATAATCATGCTTTGAAAGACAAAAATTGTGTTGATTACCATACAAAGAGTATACAAATATAGCAACAATTTTGAATATAAAGATAAAATGTCTATACTTTTCTGCAAAGGAACACTGAAACAAAGGACTCTGCAGGTCTCTTGGGGAAATATGAAACTATGGGTTGGGGAAAAAAATCAGTGCACAACCATAACATTTTAGCATACGAGTATTACAGCATTACTGGAGCAGGATGCAGAATAAGTAAGTTACATGCTATATAAATCACACTTCAATATTGAGGGTGCATAGAAAAATGTTTAAGAATTGTTCACTGTCCTTTTAAATAAGCACTTTTTTCTTTTTAAAAAAGTGAATATCCCTTGTGTATTCGAGGGTTAAAAAACAGTCCTGTCACCCGAGTTTGCACTTTCCCGCACCTGCCATTCATCCTGTCGCACGACTCACGCTGAGTGAAACGTCTTTACAGTCATCAGCCTCGCCTTGGAAGCAACTTGGTAGCAAGCTCCTCAGTATTGGTTTCTTAAAGGCGAACCGATGTCTTCCAAACAAGCAGATTAGATGGCATTTTCACGTTCCATTTGTCAACGGCCTCGCTACTTCGCAAATGGAAACACACACGTTATCTGACAAGGGATGGCCCCCAAAGGGACAGACCAACGACCCCGCAGGGCAATGCGAAGGGAATTTTGTTACACGGCAGGAGGCATTTTTAAAATGTGTTTTTTTTCAGCAGCGTGCGTAAATGAATGCGAGAGCGCTTCATCCGATACATGGAACGAGCTTTACGCAAACAAGCAGATATAACCGCAGAGGTAATGAATGTCGCAGTGCGTCACTTGTTTTGTGAGCGTCCCCACTCCACACATTCCTCTTCATCCCTCCGCCCGCGCCCCCGAGCCCCCTGCCCCGCGCTCCCCCTTCAGTATCTCACCCCCGCGTTATCCCGCGCGAGGTGAGCGGCGGTGCCTGGCATATGCCCGGTGTCCCCGCGCAGTGCTGGCGAGCAGAGGCTGCAAAGTGGCTTTTCCACTCAGTTGTTTCATCGTTGTTGTCGCTGCGGAGCTTGATCGCTGTCTTTCTTAATGGAAAAGACGAATTAAATTGATTTAGTTGGGGAACAAAAAAAGCGATACATCCCCAAATTATAATTTTTTTTAGTTAAGGTAAGAAATAGGTTTAGAAAAGTATTTATTTTACTAATCAACGTTTTCTTAAAATATTTTACAAAATAGGTGGTATATAAACAGCTGGTTGTTTTTGGTCGCGAACATGCCGGTCCCGCTTGGATTGCGACCGTTCTACTGCAAAATGATATTGAGAGCAGTTGTTTTTCTTGTGGGTCAATGATCGGGTATTAGCAGAGTATTAACCCCTCTGTACAAGACACAAGAAAGTTAACGATTCTATTATTTATAAGACGCCACCGATACAAAACGCCATAAATGTGTACCTGCTGGATAGGCATTGTATCAAACTAAGAGGGAAACGTAGATTTTTGTACATTATGCTTGAAGAAAGTCAAAGGGTGTATAGTCACATATAATGTAAAATTGTTAAACATGTTTTGACACCTTATGACTATGTACTTGAAGAGCGATTTTAAAAAAATAAAAAAAAATAAAAAAAGTCATAAAGCGCATTTGCATTCCGCCACACACGTTGCACTGTAATACAGATCGTGTTTGTTCAGAACTCGAAATCACGCGTTCCAAATCATTAAATTCGATTTTCGCGTCTCATCGGGAGAGAGTTACGATTTTTAAAGATTGTAATCTACAAATTGTACCTTTTAGACAATTTTAGGTGACCCGTGCTAAGAAGTAAAGAAATATTTTCTTGTACCTGCACTACTTACAACAGGACAGAGGATCCGAAAGTTGTAGAAAATCGAAATTTGTGTGTTATTCTGAATTTTTGAATTACATCAATTCTCTGATACTCGTGCAATTTAATCGTACTGATCATAAAATATCTAATTGTTAATAATCCCTTACCATTATTAAAATGTTTACCCACTCACAGAGTCGGGACAATATATGATATAATGCACAGTTCATAGCTTCATATCCTGGATGTGCGAAGCATGAAGCTATTTTTACTAACAAAATAATGATTTACGACCTGCAGAATGCTTCAACAATATAAAAAAATGTATTTGATGCGGTTCGTCAAAATTTTGAGACAAATTTATTCATTGATAACTCTTAACTGTGGCTATTTCTATATCCACCTTCCCCTAATTTCCTCGTTCTTCAAAGTGATACAACGAATTTTAATGACGCAACTGTTGTAGACAAGAGCTTCCACGGTGAGAATTCATTGTGTAACCATATTAATTTCGATGTCCAGGATACGTCGTTTTCCAATAAGGTGATGTCTATTTGTCGTACGTCTAATAATGCACTTTTCCCCTCAAAAATAGACAGGTTATGTCAGGCAGAATTGCTACATTTCTCGAAAATTCTAAATATATATTGATATTCTCATTACTTCTTGCATTTTTTGTCTTATTTCGTTTATCTAACGTTATGCATTTTATTAGATTGGCAGAACGCACGTTTTACGAACAAATGACTGCAATGTGTTTGGTAGAGATGAACGCATTTTCAATCACTGGTTTATTAACCACAGGGGACCTTTAATTAAAACATTGACTTGAAAGTTCACAACAATCCAATTTTACATCAAAGAGTCAAAAACGTTATTTGCTTTCACAAATTGCTTTGAGATAAAAGAGACTGAGATAAAATACATTTCCATTCACAATTACAAATTAAAACACATTTAGATCTAACCCACGTGTATTGAACTGAGGGTTTAATACTATTCTATTTCATAATTAGTCTGGTGCATTGGAAATATTATCTACGAAATACACAATGTATGGGATGTTGTAGTTTTGATCAAATGACTGGCGGTAATTGTACAAACAACCCGCCAAATGACAAGAGATAATATCGAAAAACCTTTACAAATGCCAGGAGATAAATCGAGAAGAAATGCATACAATACTCACACACCATACGCGCATGATGCGTGGAAGCATCCGTTATATTAATTGACTCTTTAATTATTTTCTTTTGGAATATGTGAAAAAGAAGGTTATACAATGCTGTACATGTCCGCGCACCTGCGTGTGCAAGCCAGAGTGACTCACTTAAACATTAGAATATTCTGGTGCCTGCAACGAAGCATTAGAATCCTTGTCTGTTACAATATTCACAGAGGCCATTTTGAATATTTTGCAGCTAGTATTATGTTCAGTTTTTCTTGATGACTGTCCACTGCGGTAGTCTAGAGTATCGTGCATGTACGATGAAGGCTGACAATTCGAATTCCACGTAAGACACGCTTAGTTGCGGTTGGCTTTTCACATCATGTATTTCTCATGAACCTCATGTATCCCGTCCATCCTTCTGTTATCATCATCATCCCTCCCATCATCACCCCGCCATCCATCATACATTGAATGGCAAAGTCAAACATTCACTGCAGTCACCAGCCCAAGAGAACATTTCTCACCTACGCTCAGAAAAGGGTATATTATTCTTCTAATGATTAATTATTTCGTGCTTCCAGGTACGTCAACTACTATGGTCGTTATTCCAGCAAGGGTAGTATCATGGGAGGCGGCGTTGTTCTCCCCCCCCATGTGGTAACATTCGACGCCGACCTTCGCGTCGACTTGCTGGATTTTGCCCATCCTCTTAAGGCTAAATGTATCGACACTAGTTCAATTTGTCGCCACCACGTGCAGCATCAAAATAAGCAAAATTTACTTGATCGATGACGTCTGAACAAATTGTCCGATTTTCGATCTGTAAACGGCAGTGGACTCCTTTTTAAAATAGAATGTACAATACGAATCTGTTTCAAAAAAGATTTCCAAAACATTTTTGAAAACTTTTTCTCATAGTTCCGGGAAGAAATTAAAAAATGTGGGCTTATAGCGCGATGACGACGTGCTTCCTGAATCCAACGCCGTGTCAATCATGCAAATCGGATGAATAGGAGCGGCGTAAAGTGAAATTTCGGGAAAAACTCCTCACCCCCTTCCCACTCCACGCCGTTGCGTCATCCAACCCTTGTGGGCCCTCCCTCGACACGGCCGAACGGCCAAACCCGGCGGCCTGCGGCGCGGGAGGCCGAACTTCCAGGCAGGCAAGCCGAGCAGTCGGTTTATGCCTTCGTCCCTTTCAATCCCAATATATTTTTCTCCACTTATCAAACTACTGAGGCTGTAACACAACCAAACGGTCTCGTATCATCTGTAATAGTCGTATAAAACTATATATCTTGTTCACATATTTCCGTCTTCATTCGAATACCATCAAAAAATGATTTGGGGTATACAAATATAACATTAATTTTATATCAATATAAATTAGCAAGTAAGCTGGAACATGTCATGATTCTTAATATTAGATTGATTTTTTCGTGTTTCCGGGCGCGTCAACTGCTCTGGTCATTAGTCCCGTTAGTGTAGTGCATATTTCTTGGCCTAGGGAGATGGCGGTGATCTTCACCCGCTGGATAGCAAGATCCGGCGCCGACCTACGTTCGGCTAATGGGGTTTCCCCCTAACCAGGACTCTCCCACCAGCGGGGCACCGCCCCAGTCGGGACAAGCTTTAAGCTCCCGACCGGTCTCCCGGAATATGTGGTAGTGTAGTGCATATTAGTGTAGGTGTGTGTGTGTGTAAGGGGAGAGGATAGGACAAGGAAGAGGAAGGACAGATAGCGAGCGGTCCGTGGCCCGTTCGGTAGGGTACTGCTCCGGCATTCGCCTGGTGTTGATCGGAAAACCACGGAAAACTACCGATCAGAGCAGCCGGCCGCTAGAATTCTCCTCCAGACAGTGACTGAATTCGACCTAGCTGAAAAGCTAGTGTCGAAAATCCTGCCGCCGTCAGGACTCGAACCTAGGACCTCCCGGTCAGAGGCGCTGCAGTGACATCAGTTGATGCACTGAGCTACCGCTCCCGGTCTTAATATTAGATTTCAATGTTTGTTACAGCGTTGGATTGAGGATGCATCTCGCCTGCGCTATTTTACCACTTCTTCAAATTTGTCCGAAAGTATGAAAACAGTTTTAAAATTAGCTTCGGCGATTTTACTTGGGAAAACAGGTTCATCAGGTGAAATCTATCAAGGAGACAAACGCCGTTTTGAGATCAAAAATTGAGTCGCGGGATAAAAGAGCTCGTGCGTAATCTCGGCTTATTCTCTCTGATAGTGGAATGATAACGGAAGATTAGGAAGTCAAATGTATGTAAAATAAGATGTTAGGACATGGAATATTGGTGATATCTATTCAATTAGTTCAATTTTCTTTTTGAAATCAGTTTCCAAATCGGAATCGATATTTTACTAGTCTCACTGACAAGCCTCATATTACAGAATGTGAATCAGAATTCAAAAGTATTAAATCGGCGATCCTCATCTAGGTGTCGAAAATAGGGATGCAACATTGATGTTGATATATTCAAAACATAGATTTTGTATAGACACATGAACATATTTTGTAAAAAAAAATGAAACATTTATGTAACCTGATGTTTAATATCGATGTTTTAAGCTTGATGAGTTGTTTGTGAATGAAAAGAATCTATAATCGTATGATCAAACTGTTCTTTTATATGTGTACATGTGAAATTCCGTGTGAGAATAGCAAAAAAATTGCACTCTCTAATCTGACTCCCCTCCACTCCTGTGATAGTGCTGCGATCTATTGCTTTTTCCTATAAGTATTTTTCGGTACATTTAGCCTTAACTCTCCCAATGGGACACCTCCCAGCCGAGACGATTTGTGGTCTCCCGACTGGTCTCCCGACTGGTCTCCACACTGGTCTCCACACTGGTCTCCACACTGGTCTCCACACTGGTCTCCATTCACACTGGTCTCCCCACTGGTCTCCACACTGGTCTCCACACTGGTCTCCCCACTGGTCTCCACACTGGTCTCACACTGGTCTCCACACTGGTCTCACACTGGTCTCCACACTGGTCTCCACACTGGTCTCCACACTGGTCTCCACACTGGTCTCCACACTGGTCTCCACACTGGTCTCCACACTGGTCTCCACACTGGTCTCCACACTGGTCTCCACACTGGTCTCCACACTGGTCTCCACACTGGTCTCCACACTGGTCTCCACACTGGTCTCCACACTGGTCTCCACACTGGTCTCCACACTGGTCTCCACACTGGTCTCCACACTGGTCTCCACACTGGTCTCCACACTGGTCTCCACACTGGTCTCCACACTGGTCTCCACACTGGTCTCCACACTGGTCTCCACACTGGTCTCCACACTGGTCTCCACACTGGTCTCCACACTGGTCTACCGACATGTGTGATACTGTAGTGCACGTGTGGGTGTGGGTGTGTAGGTATGGAAAGAGAAAAGAAAAGATAGATCGCACGCCGTCTGTGGTCCGTTTGTTATGGTACTGCTCAGACATCCTGCTGGTATTGAAGGCGGAAACCACGTCGAAAGTGTCGAGAACCCTGTCACTATTGGAACCCGAACCATAAGACGTACCGGTCAGAGGGACAATAGTGACATATGATGCTCTGAGCCACCTCAGGTACCCTTGTAAAACGCCTTCATTCTTCATTAATTTTCTGTAGAAATCTATATGACTCTGACCACATGTTATTTTAGTAGCGAATTTGGTAGGAAAAAGTGCACGAAAAATGTACCGTGCAAAAGACGTTTCCGGAAAGCAACGGCGCGTCCTGTCCCTCTAGCTCCGCCCGCATTGAGCTCCGCACCTGGGGCCACGCTCTTGCGCAGTAATTTGTGCCACTCACCCCACGCTTCTATATTCTCCATTTGAACCACCCTGATTCTTCTTTTCACCTTTTACCTGTGCATGGAACGAGGGTGTCGAACGCATTACTTTAAATATTTTCTCTTATCTTCAGCTTTTACCATCAAGATTTTTCGATTTGACGGTCGTGAGGTTTGCATGCGTGGTAACGGCGATTCAAGTTTGGCGCAGTCATAAAGACAAAGAACTCAATATTGTCACTGCCACTGAGCAGGTTGTCCCCCTAAGCCTTTGAGTACCTTTCAAACACCAGCGCCTGATGTTAAGATGAATTGCTCACTAATCAGAGACGCTCTGTCATAATTGTCACATGTGTAATTTCGTAATATAAGATTCACATGTTTATTGGCATTATGGAATCATCTTGAATTCTGCTAAAAACCCTAGACGTTTGCAACATTTATTTTGATCTACTTGCTAATTATGTTTAAAATAAAAATGTATTTTTATTCTTTGATTACAGGTTACTAACCATATTTTCAATCTGAACCATAAACGCACCAACAACTTTGTACTTGGTAGACATCTTTCATTCTAATTTAGTCTCAGAAACAAAATCGATTAAATCTGGATTTGGAGACAAAGTTTTTTAAGCTCACTTTTTGTGAGATGAAAAAGAAAATATTAACATCCAAAAATGTCTGGGGTTGGTTGATTCTCTCTAACATTGTTGGTGGTCGTGTCCTGTGTTCTTCCTTGACCTACTTCTTTACAACCCTGCTCAGGGAATTTACTTTTCTGCAGCTGGGCGAGGGTGACGTAACGGTGAAGTGGGGTGGGAAGAACTTCTCGAGGAAGCCATCAAAGGGCGGCAAGCGCGGGGAAAGAGCGCGAAATATGAAGCAAAAGCCGCTGATGTAGTTATCGCAGCATATAATCCTTTGGGCCACTCTGCGAGAACATTACTTCCCGTACGCTTTCCAACCTCCTTGATCTTAACATCCATCTATTTCTCTGATCGTGTGCTCTCGTTCTTGCGTCAAAAATATGTTGCTAAGTAATTCAATATATTCAGCTACATTGTTTAAAGGTTTTCTCCATATTTCTTTGACTCCAGTTGAATGCCAGTTGTTATTAGAAGAAGAATAATTTCTCTTCAGATTGTAATCGAATCAACTCTCTTGCTGTACAAACGAATTGGTTTTGAGAAATGTTCGACAAAAGGATCATCGTATGTACTAATAGTTGTGAACATTGTCAATACTGAACATGATAGGTATGCCTATGCTGCAGTCAAAAGGAAAATGTAATCGTTGATTAAAACGTTGTAGAACGATTGAGCGATTAATGTAATTAGTTCCATAAGTGCACGTGTTTATCACGAGAGGTGGCTGTAATCTTCCCCCGCTGGAAGGTGAGATCCGGCACCGACCTACACTTAGGCTTGAGGGGTTTTCCCTAACGATCTCCCACCAGCGGGGCGCCGCCCAAGCCGGGACAAGTTCTAAGTCCCCGACCGGTCTACCGACATATATAGTAGTGTAGTGCATGTTAGTGTGTGTGTGTGTGTGTGTGTGTGTAAGGGGTGAGGATAGGACAACAATGACGAAGAAAAGATCGCACGCGGTCAGTGGCCCGTTTTTTAGGGTACTGCTCCGGCATTCGCCTGGTGCTGATCGGTGAAACCACAGAAAACTACTGATCAGAGCAGCCGGCCGCTAGTATTTCCCTCCAGACAGCACCTGAACTCAACTCAGTTGTGTAGCCAGTGTCGAAAATCTTCCCACCACCTCGCCGGGAGTCGAGCGTTAGGATCGCCCACCCACAGGCACCGCAGTGACATCAATTGCTGCCCTGAGCTACCTAAGCTGGTTTGTATAACGACGTTGAACTTCTGAGGTTGCAGTGAGTATCAAAAGGGCATCATCTGTCTCATCCCTTGCCCTGTGCCCCTTCCACTGCACTTCTGCATGGCTTCACTACGCCGTCCGTGCTCACTCAGCCTGAAGCCGTAGGTTGCTAGCGAGGCAGTCCCTTCTGGCGGCCAGGCATAATTTGAGTGGGCTCGGGGGCGTCTGACGGTTTTGAAAATACGTCGAACCCTCCTGTGACAGGTGAATTGCATACATTCCGCTATAAAGAACTGTAAGTATTGAAAAATCATAGATTTTGGCTTCACACTAGCTTTGACGTTGTCGTACAACGGACGAATGCTGTTTTCCAATATATCGCCAATCGGTTGGGATATCTTTAACACGACGAGAGAGGAATACAAAGTGAGTGACCTACTTGAACAGAAAATATTCTTATTAAAGTTATCTGTCCGTACTACGGACTCCGTAGTGTATATGAAGTAATCCGTGAACTAACAGTTCGTGGTTTTTCATCCGACCTCACATTAAAATCTCAATGACATATATGTAAAGTGCCTTTTATAACAGTACGGATAACATTTTCAATGTTCTTTCAAATCGTCGTTGGCTCTTAAGTCGTAAAAGTTGTCCATTTTCCCAAGCAAATGTCCATTCTCGTTAAATTCATTCCTCCACTTCGAGTTCTGGGCTATATTGAGGTAACCTCTACGTATTTCCCTTACTCCTCGCCGGAGCGCGCGCGCATCGTCGGTGGATTCTTGATCTTCTAAGTAGTGTTCAAAAACACCACCCAGAGCAGTCGATGCATCGCGCCCAGTTTCTGCGTACGCGGACACCGACGCTGAAAAATACTGCCGATGGAAATGATCAAAACAAACGATTCTTGTTCCTGATTGGATGAGATGCTGCATTTGAAGTCAATCATAGGACAGTTGACGCTTATGGTGATAAATACGTTTATGATACATTTGGAGAGGAGTGGGGACAAAAGCAAAGAAAGGAAAAATAAATCGAGTCTTAGTTGCAGTGAAAGACGTTAGCAGTAAAAAGGTAACAAACTTAACATCTGTATGTTAACTAAGGTAACGAACGGTTCATGAAGGAAGAGGTTCATGGTTTGATCCATTAATTAATATATTGAATGTAGCCTATTGAAACAGTTTTTCTTGGAAAAAAATACTAATTTTTAAGGAGCCAGACGAATTGAAGGTAGTATTAATCCCTAATTCTTTGAAAGCAGAAGAGTAATCCCTACGCTACACGTTGGCTTTTGATACTGCATATTTCCTTCGTTTCAAGACCAACCAATCACATAAAATGCCGTAACCATCATAACTGACATATATTATTATTTATAATATATATTATGTATGTTTAAAACCATATCAAAATTAATTTTACACATAAAACATTCAAGTAAAATAAAAGAATGATGAAAAGAAATTAAATTATTGTATTTTTCGAACATATATACTTCACACACACACACACACACACACACACACACAACTCTCTTTCATCCCTCATGACTGACTGCAGTGAATTTTGAATATAACAGATAACTTAATTTATATACGAAATTTCTTCGGTGCAGGATACCCTGATGTCATGAACATGAGGTGTTCGTATTCAAATTGCTAGCAAAATTACTTGTCACCGAATCGTAATGTGAAGTAATAAAGAAAAGAGGAAATTGTTTCATTTACATATACCAGAAATGAAAGTATTATAAGTTTCACAGGAAAGAAAAGTTCATTTTAAAAACCGGTCAACCTGAAGTCATCTCTTCAAACAATTACAAAATAAAATAAACATCCTCAGTTTAAATGACAATGATAAGCGTGTATCAGTGGCAGTAGTCAGTCAGTAGACTTAACAAAGTAAGAGCACATAAGTATTTTAAGAAAATAGAACATAGGAAAAAGATTTGTATGAATGTGAAGATATACACCTATTTTATATATTTCTTGCAAAATCTCATGCTTCTAATTATTCACTTTCAAGACACATTCTCTTTGTGCTAACTTATTTAAATTTTTCGTACTCAGAGGTTGAAACCTGACAACGCCGTTTTCTGCGTAATAAAAATTCTAAAACAGCGAAAAAGATTTTTATGTGACGTGAAAGATTTCTATGTGCCGCGAAAAAATCATATAACTTTAGCATGTCATTTTCGGCCCAATTCTCCTAAACACCTTAAAAAACAACTTTCTGAAATGAAAATTTATTCACGCCAATGAATGTCAATGCGGGGTAAACATATGTTGCCTGAATGCCAAGTTTCCTGCATTGTGTCCATGAAGCAGAATGGTAAACTATGTTTTCATATTCCATAATACGTTTTCAGGAAATCAGTTGTCGAAAACATTTCTTGGTGGGACAAAACCCAACTACATGAGGGTAAGTGGTATTTGTTTTGCATGTGTAAACCCACCACCAATGAACGCACGTGTTATAAGTTTAAAAAAATTCCAAAATATGCTGTTTTAAAATGTAAATTAAAATGTAGCTAGAACAGTAATAGAGAAACTTTCCTAAACTCCATAATACAAATAAAAATGTGAATTAGGCTTCTTCAACATTATTTCCCCATCGCTCGAAAGGTTAAATTTGAAGCGTAATCCAGGGAGAGGGTGAACTCGTAATGGAGAGCGTGTCATTAAGAATTAACGTCTCCGCCCGAAGGCTCCTCGCGGGGAACGCCCGTCTGCGCGGCCCATGAGCCGCCCACCAAACTTTTCCAATTATTCCTCGCGCCCGCGTTCAGACGAGTTGCAACAGCCGGTGTGAGCGGGCGGGCGGCCGCCGTGCGGGTGTGCGGCGTGGAACAGGGCGGGGAGGGACAGGGTGGGACGGGCAGAACGGAGCGGGATGAGCGTGGGGGGGCCAAGGGGAAGGGGGGGGGGGGGGGGGGCGTTAGGGGGAGGCAGGGCGGGCGGGGCGGCGCGATTGGGTGGGGTGGGCTGCGGGGCGGCGGGTCGTGGCGGGGCGTGGAGGGCGCGAGGCGGCGTGACGTGCGAAGAGCGTGGTGCGAGGAACATAGGACGTTTTCGGAGTATGGGTTAGCCAGAGAGGGGTTGGATGAAAAGGACAAGTGGGGACGGAAGGGGCAGAAAGAGGAGTGGCAAGGGTGAGGTAAGGGAAGAGGTTTAGCAAAGTAAACCGCATGCGGGCGGGGAGATGCGAGGTGAGAGTACGAGGGAGAAAGAGGGGTGGTTGGCTGAGAGAGTATGTGATTTCGGGATAGACTGAAAAATAGAGGATACCGGTGGGGGGAAGAGAGAGAACACATGTCACACGGTTTTATTAGAAAGAAAGAGGACTGAAGCAATCAGAAGTGATGCATTTACACGGGATGGTTGAAGTGTAATGAAAGCTAAGATGTATCGGAAAGTGGACTGACGCCTCGGGCTCGTTCGCGAACAGGGAAGTTACTGGTAATGCAGTAGAATCTATTTTTCGGAATTATTTGTAACGGTCATAATACGAGACATATTCTGAAGTGATCTATTTTTGTCACGACTACTGAATGACTCGTAATGAATTATCATCGGAGAAAGAAAATATTCCATATGATATTAGACGTCGCGTATCCCCAGTTTTCATCCGGGAGACCATATAATCTAAATACCACACGTTGAAATTTAGTTACTTTAATATTATATTCAGAAATACACTTTGAGATAACAGAGTTCTTGCCAAGGAAGAATGATATTTTAAGGAAGTCACAATAGCTAAAAATAACATAATTTTAACCTGGGAAACATACGTAGCCCACGTGATCACTTCCGTTACAAAACGGGAGTGCTGCAGGGTGAATACGAAAGTTTTAAAACGTGTTTAATGTTATATTTCATCACATTTTAACACAGACTCCCAAGCGCTTGGTGACTGTTTGGGTCCCAGAACCCAAACTATTTAGAGGTACTTTAAGTGACAGCAGTAATTATTTTGGCGAAGTAAATGCATAAAACCTTCTATTTTTAGAAAGTTTGATTTTCCGTTAATTGAAAACAAATGAAAAAATAAGCAAAACTGCCAATTTTTATATTTTACTTTAATATGTTTAAAAAATACAGTAACAAAAATTCTGCGCAACAACAATATATATTTCTCAGAATTATAATTTTCGCATATTTCATCCTAAGATTTTTTCCCGAAGCTAATTTCTGAATGATTTTCCAAAAAGTCATAATTTTGTGGCATGCTTAACGTTCTAAACTCAAAACAACACACGTGCCATAGTACAGAACTTCGACTACCACTGCAAACTACTATAAAAACAAGGGACATTACCGGCTCGCATTTCTCAAAATAATTCTCAAATTGGCCAACATATGAACACACAATACATATACACATAATACATATGAATACATCAATGGACTCTGGGCACACATGTACTGAGTCGGGCACATGCCCGTAAAGTCGAGGAAACGGGCATCCGAGCTATACTCGATGATTTGATTCGATTCTTAGTGATTATGGGCGTATCAACTACTGCGATCATTAGTCCCGTTAGTGTAGTGCATGTGTTGTCATCGGGAGGTGGCGGTGATCTTCCTCTCTGAATGGTGAGATCCGGCGCCGACCTATCGTCGACTAAGGTTTTTCCTAAATCAGGTATCTCCCGACCGGTCTCCCGGCATATATGGTAGTATAGTGCATGTTAGTGTAAGTGTGTGCGTAAAGGCTGAGGATAGATCAAGGAAGAGGAAGGAAAGATCGCGCGAAGTCCGTGGCCCGTTTGTTAGGATACTGCTCCGGCATTCACCTGGTGTTGATCGAAGAAACCACAGAATACTACCGATCAGAGTAGCCGGTCCCTAGAATTCTCTTCCTGTGGCTGAATTCGACCTAGCTGGATAGCTAGTGTCGAAAATCATGCCGCCGTCGGGACTCGAACCTACAACCTCCCGATCAGAGGCACTGCAATGACATCAGTTGAGGTACTGAGCCACCGCTCCTGGTATGAAAATTTAAGAAAATCGAAATTTTGAGGAAGTCAGGCCCCCGCCTTCCTTGTATGCGTCCGGGCTCTGCTTCGCGTTCCGGCATTGAGCGCCCAACAGGTCACCGCTCTCCCTGTGCGCTCGGGGCGATGGCTGATCCGCGCTGAGCCGCGCTGCAGTCGCCCCCACGCGGATGTCGATGGCACGGCGCCGCGCGTTACTTCCCAGCTCTCAATTACGCCGGAACAAATGGCCTGCACTTGCGCGCGAGCAAACACCGGCTAATAACAGCAAAGCGAAGCGAAGTATGGCAGAGCGGAGCGAAAGAGAAGGGTGGGTGGGGAGGGGAGGGGATGGGAATTCGCTGGAGGGGAAACGCGCAGCGAGGAGAGGCATCGCGCGCTTTAGCAGATCAACAACGCGCGCCGAGGGCCGGCGGAGGGGAAATGACGAATAATGAATGCTTGTGATACCGCTATTGATATTTTAGTCAATTAGGCGTTATTTTAAACCAAATAAACAACACGGAGAGCCTAAATATGAAGGTTCTATGTGTTCTTAC
This sequence comes from Teleogryllus oceanicus, assembly GCA_964035755.1. NCBI lineage: Eukaryota > Metazoa > Arthropoda > Insecta > Orthoptera > Gryllidae > Teleogryllus > Teleogryllus oceanicus. Next base: position 66,012,509 of record CAXIVR010000009.1, on the reverse strand, counting down.
TTTCTCGTACACGTTGGTATGGACATACAGCAATAATCGCCGGGAAACTCGATCTCAGCGGAATTCATTTTGGTAAACCAGAAAAATACTCAATACTCTTAAAGTAAATTCATTTTCGTGCGTAGTTCTAACAGACTATTTACATTTCAAGAAAATACATGATTATTTACTGTTCCTGAAACACTTTAATACATTTTCAGTTGCAGCAAAGGAAGTTGGGTAGAATCGATTTTACCATGGTGCTCGTCCATTAAGATATTTTGGCATTTTTTATTTGTCTTTTATGCTCTATTACTCGAAAATTAATACAGATGTTAAGACATAATAGATGTAGTTTAAGAGTTATTCTTTAGTTTTTGAAATTTCAGAAGTTAGTTATTTGGCCAGACCGCGCATCTATTTTATACCGGGGTTTCCATTTAAAACTGGTTTTGGGAATATCACCAACAACAGAGGGTCGAGAAAAAATGTATCGACGGCGCCCTACAAAAACATGACACCAAAATCGACCTCTTCTTGGGGTGTGAGTGGGGAAAAATAAAAAAGTTAAAGGGGAACCCCTCTTTTTATGGCAGATGCTGATCCTCCCCCAAAAATCGTAATTTTTCTATTTTACATTTTTTCGTTTCGTGATAGATAGTGCGGTCGACAAAAATCCAACTAGGAAGCATAAAACATTAGAAACAAGTTTTTCTCAACAATTATTCATCAAATCGAAAAAATAAAAATATACATGCTAAATAATGTGCAAGATACAGGATGTATTGGGATTTATTGGGATCTAGCTGGGAGCAACAATGGCATTGACCATTAAGTATAAGTTCAATCTCGAAGGACCGCAAAGGTTTGAGGTTCTTGGATGTGTGAGGGCGTCCTGGGATCGATAGCAGCGCACCGCGTCGAGATGCGGAACCCTCGGCCGTGCCTCGCATATGCACGTGGCGGAGCCGGCTCTGCGCAAAGTACTAAGTTCTTCATGAAAGTAAATCCATAAGCCAGCGAAAGGAACAGACCTTGAGTTACAGAAATGAATGAACATAATATTTTGGTTCACCTTTAAATAATATTGACACATGTCATATCATCGTTAAGTCATTCCTTTCCATGAGATTTCAACGTAACCAGTAAAGCTTTGACCTTGGATTCCCCTGCACAAGTTGCATATAGACTATCCGCTGCACGCTTCTGCTTTGCGGGTTGCATTTCGATTACGTTAAACATTCGTTAATATAATAATTGGGAGTCTGCCAAAGGCACCAACTCCGTAACTCCTTTACAAGGTAACCGAAGGAGTTGTTTGCCCTTAACTTCAATTGAATTTAGCTTTTAATTTATTTTTATTTGAATTATTTTTGTAAAGAAAGTGTTTTTTTAATGTTTTCTTTGCAAGGTACTACGCGAAATACAATATGCACTTCATTTTACTTTCTCGTATTCTCGTATACGAAGTAATAGATGTAGTAAAGAGAAAGTTATGTAATGCTGCGCGAAAAAACGGCGGATTTCCGTCCGTCCGTCCGTCTGTGAACACTACTAGCGCCTAAACCACACGTACGATCTTTTCCAAATTGAAGAATCTTATGTCGACCTGCTTTGAAATTTTGAAAAACATTCTTTAAAATTTGGGGGTACTTTACATGACGTCTCTTGGACATTTTCAAAATTTTCTCAAAAAGGCTCCAACTTTTTTCTTTAAATTTCTTCTAAGAATAGGGTAAAATACATTTATTAAGGTGGAATAGGTCTGATTTTTACCGTTAACTCTGAATTTTCGAAAATTGCAAAAGTTTGGATTTTTTCGGCGTCCTCCTACAGCTACAAAATTGAAGACAGAGATTTTTCATTTAAATGAAATTTTTTATGCATAAATAGTCATTTCAATAAGGTCAGATAGATTGTTTCAGAAATTTTAGTAGTTTTCGTGCAATAGTGCATGCAATGTTTGCAATTTAAAAAATAACAAAAAAGAATATTTTCTCAAAAACGCTCAAATTTTTTTAAAACATTTTAAATATGACATTTTTTGACTTGTGTTTCACGTCGGTAATATTTACACTAAAGGCAATTTTTCACACTATTATGTTTATGAGCACATGCGCTTTAAATAACGTGAAATAAATTGTATCGAAAACGCAACCTTTTCTGTACAAATGAGATCAAACTTCTGCATTTTCAGAAACACTCAAACGCCATTTTCTCAAAACTGGCTCCAAATTTTTTCTTCAATTTTTTTAGTAGATAGTGCTATGTGCGCTGTTTAATATGACGTAAAGTTCGTTTTGGTGTATTCGTTGTTTGTTTCAAAAATTACAGAAATTTATTTTTTAAAATACCTCTCAATTCGTTAATATGGACATTTTCATCAATTTGTATGCATTATTACAACTGTGAGTGGAAGTGCTTCAAATGGTTTTAAATAAACTTTTTCAAAAAACCATAGATTCCTGTGAAAAAGGGCTTTAAATTTCGCATTTACAGTAATTGTCGCATTTACAGTAACAGTAATCGTCATTGTCTTAAAAACCGCTTCAATTTTTTCTATGAAAATGTATAGTTTTTACTCTTCTTTAATATTATTGAAGTACTATTTCGGTTGTACTACTAGGAAAGCAAAAAGTAGAGAAAATGTCAAAAATGTACTTTGGGCGACGATAGATGGCAGCTGGCCAGAGAATAGAGCAAAACCTTAAAGCCAGACCACACCAAGGAAATTAGAGAACTATACTACGAGAACGACTGTGCCATTCTGGAGCATTACTAGTTTAGTTTTCATATTTAATGAATGAAAAGCAAATTATCACAATATTCTCCTAAAGCTACTCATTAAAAATAAAAAAATAATGAGAAATATTATTTTATAATCTAAACATTCGTCAACTAACATTTACTTCCTCCAATACATTGCGTGTTTGTTCCCCATCGTAGATTATGAAATCATTCAAAGTAAAATAATGGATATGTAATTTTAATTTCTCGAAATTGCATTTATTTCAGGGTGCTAATAATTCATGGGCATAACGGGTGACACAACACACCTATACGTAAATAGACGCAAAACGATTAGTTCACAATTGTGCACTTCTCCTTCCTAATCGCATTCATATTGAAAGAAGTCTTTCGGAAGACAGAAGCGACTAGCTCTGGAAATACCGTCGGTTACGAAATGTTAGTGGTCGCATTAGAAAACCACATTCCTTTACGAATAGTTTACACATACCAAGGTTTTCACATATCCTGAACATATCTTATTTTTCCGTACAAGATGGAAGAAGATGTGTTGAATGTCATTCATGCAGATGGTGGATCATTACACTTCTCTGGTACTCTTTATCTTTACAAGATCTTTCCATGATGACAAATATAGTTATCACCTTTACCCATTTATGAACATAAATATATTACAATGCAGTTTTTACAGACGAGCATAAGAGAAACAGATTAATATGTTAAGGTTTTCTCCTCTTGTGTATCCATATTGTACAAAAAATTGAGATCAAGTTTGTTTTTTAATTTAAAACGTTTATGACGACTATAAAATTAAACTAATTCATATATAATTATTGTCGTATGATAAATATTTGTTTAAGAAATTTTGAGTTATTTTGCGACTCATGGAAAACAGAAATTTTGAATGTTTCTGACACAACATCGGCTGGTTAACAAGGTCTCTTAAAGTAAAAAATTATAGACAGTATACGATGCATCTCTTACCCTTACTCTTACACTCCCTCTTACTCTTACACTTCTGTACTTACGTAAAAACTGTACTGCAATATCTCTTAACAGTTCAAAAATGGCAAGAGGTGCTAAAGGGTTATCCCATATAATACGTGCATTTGTATAATTATGTTGATAATCGGTCTTTGCATCAGTACTTTCCTTCTACATACGTTCATATTGGGGTATACTTTATTTGAATCGAAGAAAGTACTTTGAGCACTAGCATAATTTGTGCAGTAATATTTCGTTTGACCATCTTACCACCAATAACTATTCTTCACAGTTAGAAGCACACTTACGATACACTTGCGGTTATAAGAACTGTATTTTTCTTCTCATTACAGCTGTGACGACGTTTGGTACGTCTTACATCCTTCAGAAAGAGTGTGGATATAATTAAAGAGATTCTGCAGAGATAAACTATAGTATGCTGCAGTGGTTCTGAAAATATTCAGCGCTATGCATCACAGCTTAAATTCAAAGAGTTCTCTAAAACATTTAAAAATTGAATACACATGTAAAGATGGTTGTTTTACAATATCTTAGGTAATCAGATCCAAGAAGAATCTCTTGGCAATCTTGATTAGCTTAATACCTTTTTCTAAATTACCTATTATATTTCGTCTATTGACCTTCCCCCAGAATTCCATTTCCGAATGACTCTACCTTTCCATAGACACAAACGTTTCCCTCTAAAGTGTCGGATAGTCTAGTACATAAACTATTTTTTCAGAACAATATATTATTCATGTTGAAATCCACAAGACAACAGCATCTAGGAAAATTATACTATCTCTTAATTCATTGCCTCTGCCTCCTAAACAAGCTTTATTCTTGGGCTATGACGAAAAGGGCTCTCGACAAACGATATTTTTCACTCGCACCTCTCCATGCAATGTCTGTACTCGTGGTATACCTTAACCCTCACTAGGCATCAGCCTCCTCCACCTGAAGTCCTTCCTTGGGGAGCGCTGGTTGCTCCATTTGCCTGCACGCGCCATCCACCGCACGCGGGGCAGCGCTGAGGTCCATTAACGCGCTAGCACGGGCCACTAGCCGCGTTTGTTGCGCCCGCTCGCCCTCCACGCCCGCCCCTCTCGCTCGTACAACCTTCTTTCGCTCTCTTAATTCAACGATGCCTGGAACCTTAAAATATTCTCACTGCATCTCACCTCGGTGCAACAGCGGTACAAACACCTGAAGGTTTGGGATATTAATATGCCTATGGGTTTCCCTTGCAAAGTAATAACTACGTGTAATGTATATTATTGTTATTTATTGTAAATTATTTTTAATTTGATTGATTCTTACTTAAAATATGTTCTCTGATTTGTCTTTATCTGATAAGTTTTATTTCCTAACTATTCTGCCCGTATTATTCGAATCTTAAAGAGAACCAGGTCTGAAATATTCGTAATTCTAGAATTTGAAAAAAAAAATCTACCAATATTTTTCTGCTCTTCTTCTAAAGAATATATTTTGCCTCCTGATTTGTTTTCAAGACGGTTTCAAATTTTGAAGTTACATTTTTTTCTAATTTTTGCATTTCACTTAAAAATATTTTTTCTGATGTATTTTTAATTGTGTTGCACATGCATATTAAGTGCCTTGTCATAAAATAATGTCACTTTAATTATTTTGAGGATCTTAACACCACTTTACAAAACCCGGGTTTAACCGATTTAAAACTGGCCGGTAGAGCAGTATTTAGAAGTTTTTTAGTTAGTTTTTAGAAGAGCAGAAAATTCTCAGTGTGCAATGTCATACTGAGAATTGGCTTATGGCAAATAAAAGAATCTTAGCTGAATACCAGACAATATATATCGTCCAACTCTCGTCCGAATTAGCTTTCATATCGCTCTCTCTAGAAAGGCAAGAGACCGTAGTTGTGCCCGTCTCTGGTAACGTATGTGGAAGACAAAAACCAGAGATCAAATTCGAAAAATTCCAAAACATTAATTCATGCCGAAGTGAATGCGTTCAAAATGCCTGAAGTGACTGCGTGCAAAATTAAGAGAACGATCAAACAACAACAATAATAAAATTCACACATCATTAGGGTTTCTTCCATTTTCTCATAAAATATTAATAACTGAGAGTAATACCAACAATAATTAGAATTAATCTAGATTTTAATAGCCTATTTTCCAGCGATAAAAACATGGTCTCTCATGTTTATTCGAAAACATAACGCGCAAGTATGAGAAATTTCATGTACGCGCTCGGATTTCTTGCAGCCGAGCGCAAGTACGACAGCCCCGGAGCGAGCTATTGGGCGAGTCTAGCGCGCTCGCGGTTGTCAACTTGTAATTATCTCGCCAACTATTTGCCCTCGCCGCGTTCCTCCGCTCGGCAGATCCACCCTCCTTTCCACGACCGCCTCGCATCTACCCTGCCATCCTCCTCTCCTTCCTCCACTGCATTCTCCGTCTGTGAGGCTTTTCGCGGCCGCAGAACTAGGAAGCGCGACACAAAATGTCCGCCCCAAGCGCTGCTCCCCACTGGTAAAAACTAACACAAATTTGTGGGCTTGACTACGTGTCATGTTTTTCTCGCCTTTGTTTCATGTGCATTCAAGTTTATTCCAAGTTTACATTATACGCGTTATAATGTTACTTTCTATATACGCGAAATAGTACTTTGTTAATCATATCAATTTTGAAGACTGCATGAAATGCTGGAAACCTTAGAAACAAAATCAGAAAACAATATAGAGGTTTCAAGAATGGACCATGTAATGAACAATCCGATTATAAATTATGATTGAAAAAACAGGCGTTTGATGAAGGAAATATATCTCGTATGTTGAAGGAAAGAATTGTGATGACTACAATGGGTAACAGGATAAAAGGAAGAAGAAGTTGAAATACAATATTTACCAACAAATAATTTGAACAAAAGGTGAATGGAGAAAATAAACCGGAGTAATAAAAAGTACACAAAGGAGATTTTCCAATTACTTACTCGAAAATGTGCAAAAACTTCCTTTTCTGCGGGTCATAACTATGAAGAGTGAAACATATCTCGGACTTCAAATGACCTCACGACTATAATTTTATACGCATTTTATACAAATTGAGTCTTTCTGATATCAATGTAAATATTTCTCCCACTTTTGTAACATCTACGCGTATTAAGTATTTAGTGGTTCTGTAACTGCTATCAACAGTAAATATATATATATATATATATATATATATATATATATATATATATATATATATTATAAAAATTATTTAAAAACTTTGGAAGATAAAACTAAGGAGATTGATTAACAAATGATGTGAAAAACACAAATTCAAGATGATAGTGAAGAGTGAAAGTTCATGCGATGATAATAGTAATACAAAGTAATACAAAGAAGAATATGACAACTTACTTAATTTATTAGTGAAAAATTATTTCATGAATTAGGACGAAGAATCTTTTTGAATTATTAAAGTTCCAGTATCTAACGAATTCAGCATCAATATAATGTTTAAAAGGAATGACGGTAACAAAAATTCGAACCGTATTACGAACATTTCTGCTAATTGGTTCATCGTCAGAATACTCGCAGTGAAATGGCTTCCATTGACTAATCGACAGCAGAGCACATGCGCAAATACACGTAAAATCTTTGCATCGCTAATTAAATTACCGACTACATTAAATACCAATTTGATTTCCGCAATGCCATATGCATTTTAGGCAGAGCGTGATGAAAGTCTGAAATTGCAGCATGGATACAAAATTATTTCGGTAAAGCATTAATTTGAACTTTCGGATTGAATTTTCTCATTAATTAATTATGTAGGAGCTATGAATCGAAGTTCGTTAAGACGATTAAGTGCTGCACAAATACAGCAAATTCGTTGAAGTGTGTTTGCCAACGCGTATCAGCAAACCAGAGTACATTACTGTGCAATGAATAGGTGAAATTAACGGCAAATCAACACTTTGAATACACATTGATGATGAAATGTTTCCCTTGTTATTAAATACTTGGATGCATTAATACGCACTTACCTAGGTATTAAAAGAGCACAACGAAAGTCTGGCTACTTTCGACCAAAAGGACTTGCTATAAAAATCAGCCTCTAGTCCTTTGTAATATTAGAGAAAAATTAACTAAAGTAACGAAACTGTGTTATTCTCAGAAACTGTATTATCCTCAGAAAAGTGGACAACCTTTCTTATTAAAGATGTTCTGAACGGAAGAGTTACAAGTCATTCTCAATCATAAATGTTTTTGCTGGAAACTTCGTATATAATGAAAATAAGTGTAATGAAAAAATGACCTCTGGTTTAACGAAAAATAAGAACCAAGTAGCATGCAATAAAGCCATAGTCTCGACCGGCATTTTTATCTATTAGTAAGTGACATTAGCGTTATTTTTTTCATTTGAAAAGACATTTATGAATTATAAAACTATTATAAGCTTATCTTAAATGTATAAACGTTATTTTTTTAAATTAAATTTTCGCCAAGTCTATCTAAATACTTTTCATTCGCCTTATTTCACGGGTCTTCTTGTTATTTATTAAACTTGAATTCCTCAATATCACAGCCCCCTGGCAACTTCATTGCATTCTTCACCTCGCGACTTCGTTTTCCCTTTTCACTCGCGATTCGTCTACCATTTCTTTCAGATTTTACAGAGACGTGATAATACGACTTGGTCGTTACGAAAAATGGCAAGGACAGTTTCATAGAATGTGTAATTGGCATTGGATCAAATTTTAAGAGTATCTTTAAATTTTAAAGTTGCACGCCTATTTCCCTTTCGCTTATGTCGCCATGATTTTGAGTTCCTACGTGTATCTTGCTAAATTCCTCTAAATATTTCCCCATTCTAATAACACAACAATCACTTTATAATTATCACATGTTTGTCTCATCTTCTTCCGACAACTCTGTTTATCAGCTTAAACTTTTCATCGCCATTCTCGCGTAATTCTACTCTCAGCTCCTGCCAACCCGTTCACACATCTACTGTTCGTTCAAAAACCTAATAAAGAGCGATGTCAGAATGTGTGGTTCAGGAATATAAGTGTTGCAACGCGTGTAGAGCAGCTGAAACCGTCCTAATGCAATGACAAGCGAGCAGGCCATTTCACCCCACGCTCTTTCGGCATGGGACCCCGTCTGAATTCAGATATCCTAAATACAATTGCCACATAGAGTTAACCCCGTCATCAATATTCTCCAACAAGACTATCTTGTTCTTTACTTCACGACTAGAGTTTACTTGGTCCCCGCCGGCAATGCCTTGCCCTGTTTACAAGAGCTGGTCGTTCGGATTGAGGGTAAGGCACGCATGATAGAATGTGAGGCTCGGCGGAATGAGTGTTGCAGCGCGTGCGGGGTGTCGCTGAATCGCCTCAAAGCGATCGCATGTAGGGAGGCGAATTCTTCCTCGCGCTCTTTCGGCGCGGCGGCGCCCCGCATGAATACAGATGCTCTCATTACGTGCGGGCCCCAAAGGTTGCGTTGGCGCCACCACCGCACCGCCGCCTTTGCCGGAGGTTGATGACGCAGATCATTCCCTTGTGCGGCCGGGATGGAGTTTCTTCCGGCGGCGAAGGGAATGCGCCATTTCGACGAAGGGATGAAGCAAAGGGCAGGCGGGCGAAGTATGGCGCTACGAATGCCTTTAAAGTGCCGCCACCCTCCCTGTGGCTCATTCGATCAGACGCAATCTCATTCGATCAGAGAACAGATTTGTTAGAGTTGCTTGCCGCCCAGAACCAGGCCAACCCTTCAGTTATTACCTAAAAAAATTAAATATCCCCCCCATCCAAGAATTTATTTTGGAAACAGCCAAAAACCAAATCGAATCTATTTTTTCCAATCCGATCTTATCCCAACACTTCCAAACATATGTCCAATACTACAATAAAATGCCTGCAGCTGGGCGCAAACACTTCCCAACCGACGCCCGTTACCTCCAGCCACCATAAGCCAAACCAATCGCTTAATCAACAACTCCCCAAATGCCAATCCTTACCGCAAACGCGCAACAGCCGCACCTATATAAATGCAACCACCACTAAAAACTAACACCTTAACTCCACATCTATCTACTTGTCTCCCTTTTCAATTCTATCTTGCACCGTTCTGAGCAAATCCGCCGCGTATCACATCACAAAATTCAAGAAGTTTCTCAAAACAGAGCTTTTTCCGAGGCCACGTACGCTACCGTACGCGGCAGGGCTCTGACTGGATCCCAGAGCCCCACCCCATGCACCCCGGCGGAAGAGCGCCAACCACGGCGCAGGCCGCCCTGTCCCCGAAGAAACCACCAAGCAGTCCTGTGGCTCATCTCGTTGCCACGGAGATCGGCGGATCTAGCGCGTGAATAAGAGCAAAGGGTGAATGGAAAGAGGCACTTGTCGCGAAGGAAGTGGGTGAATTTTATCGAAGTGTATGTAAGGACTAGTGTCTATTTGAGCTAACGCAGGTTTTAATAAAATACTTTGTGTTGCCATTGTTCGTTTCCAACACATACCAAACATTCTTGTGTTCAGAAAGAAAATATTTTCAATAATGAAAGTAATAATATTCTTAATTATTCTGCACAACATTAATGAACGTAGAACAGTAAACATGAAAAATAATAGGTGTGACAATTCAATCGAAATGCACAATTGCGATTTTTTGCAGTGTATCCACATTTATTATTGGCAAACTAATCTACAATATTCCAGTTATATTTTCGAAAGTATTTTGGAACAGAAAGATGAGTGTAAGTGGTTTGTGTTATTTGATACAATCGTTAACAATCTTTATAGAGGAGAAAAGGATGCATATTTCACATTTCTCAAAATAAAGGTAAAATAAACTTCCTGATATGATATAAAAATAACCCTAGTAGTTGAAAACTGTACTGTAAAATACATTGAACCCTATGACATACCTTTCAGTACGGCCGACTTTTTTCATTCCCTTGATGTTAGTGATTTTAATTCGGAGCTTACTGTGCTCCGTGTTTGCAGCGAGCTCGGAATGAAGGCTAAGGAGACTTAATGGGGGGAGCGAGAGAATCTGCAGCGCCAACGTGGCCTCGCAGCGGGTGCGCTGCAGTGATGCACTGCCCCGCGCCAATGCAGCGCGTGATTCGTCATCGTTACGGCTGACCGGGCATGGGGAGGAGTGCAGCGGAGGTACTCACCGCGTTAATTGCACCTCCACGCTTTTGGCCCTGTCAATATGGCCACTCACAACTAGATGGAGCGCAACACCCTTTAGGGAGGTTATGATGTTAGTGTAAATTATTCAAGTAGTACTGTACAAGAGAAGAACTGGGCCAATTAAACTGATATATGGTGAAAGTTAATTATTTTAAAAGAATTGAATTATATAAATTAATTTTTTTAGACACGATAAATACTAATGTCAAAATTGATAAAACATGTTTCGGGTAGGATAACTAGAAATATTTCCCATTTGCACAAAAGTAAAAGAATGTTTAATGCAGTATGATTGTATATGTAAGTTTTAAAATCACGAGGCAAGTCAACTGGATTACGCAAACAACGGGAAAACACTCCGAAATATGTTTGGATAAATTTTATGATAAATACTTGTACTTATACTATCATGTATATTATTTACGAGTAAATGCAACTACTTTTGTAAACAAAATATGAAGGTCGATAGTTTCATAGTCATTCTTGTACTTTTTATTTCCAGGAATTGTGTCAGAGAGTATTGAACAGCGTTCCACGTATTACTGGACATTTTTACCAGTCTATTGCGACAAACGTCGACTTCGCAGATTAACAGCACATAAATTGATGCAAATACAAAAAAAAAACATATACCGTTCATGAGGTGATTGTCACAACTCGGAAAAACACAAATTTTGAGTTATGTTTGTCATTTTATCATTGTTATTATTAAACAAACAAAATTAAACGTTTTAGCAATGCTTATCAAATATAATGTGACGTCTTGGGATTAGACAACCCCATAACGCCACCATCAGCCACGAACAGAGAGGAGTAGGGTACGCGGCGGAGCGATGGTTTGTAAACGCGCCATCTACCCACAGCTTTCCGAACTCTGACGCCCGATCTAGTGAATAATGTTTTTCCGGGAGGTCGCGAAAAGAGGAGAATATTCACACCTCCAAAATTTCCCCAGGCGCGAGTACCATAAGTATCGCGGCGCGCCTCGGAGGAGCGCTCTTTGATTGCAGCAGCGACGGCGACTAGACTGAGCTCTTTTGATTGCAGCAACGACGGCGACTAGACTGAGCTCTCTATGATTGTTGCAGCGACGGCGATTGTAACTTGATAGCATGGGAGTTTATTTTAACTTGGTTGTTAAAAGTTAGCTTGAGAAGCGTATCTTCGAAGGTGATGTAATTAAGAAGTGGAGTGTACAAACATTCTTCGCATTAACATTCACAATATTTGAGAGCGCAAGTGAAGTGATTGTTTGATTTCAAATTTGTAAAATTCGCGCAAAAGAACATTAACTTAATCTAGCATCTCATATTGCACGCTGAGATCACACACGCCCAAAGTGTGGTAGGTAGGCCGAGCATTTAAAGCATAACTTCAGCGACATTAATTATTCGAGGCTGGAAGCGCGAACAAACTTGTACGAGGCGCGGCAGAAGAAGGAAGAGCGATGCGTAGGTGAGAAAGATTTGGACTGGAACGAGAATCGTACGAGTCCGGAGAACGGGAGAAGGGGGTGGAAATTGGAGGCGTAGCGGAGTCCGGAGTTCGAGGGAAGGAAACTGGTAACGTTGTGGGACAGCAAGCGAAGACGAATGGCAACGCGGGGCGAGCAGCAGAAAATCCCGAAGGTTACCTACAGGCGAGCGATGCGGAGCTGTTGAGGTAAAAGAACAGGCAACTTTTATGCGGCGATCAGTTGGGGAAAGAGAATAGCAGTAAATACACGAACTTTCGTATTAAAAGTGGGTGTAAAGTCCAGAATAGGTAGGAGAAGAATTCCGAACGATGTGAGTGGCAATTTCAAGTTCATTTACTGCACGTGTCATTAAATTCATTCAAAGAGGCCATACCTTGTAAAATTTTACTTGGTTGTACAGTTGACATTATCTGGAAAAGTCAGTTTATTGTATTGTGTTAATAGTTATTGCTTTCTGTGATATGTAAAGGGGTCAGATTTAAGTAACGTGTATATTACGTTTTATTGTTTTTTCTCTTTAAAGTTCAAAGTGTTATAGTGAGTGCGAAGCCCAAGGCAAACACCTGTGAAAGGGGATTTTTTAGAACAAGTGTAAAACTCATTTTAAAAGCCGTGCACGGAAAAACTAGAAAGTAGAAAGAGTAAAATAATGTGATAGATACAAATTCAGAAAGAGGAATGAGCAAATTGTGAATTGTAATTGGTGAAAGTGTGTTCAGGCAGTCGAGGTGACGCCAATTTTTTGTTTTCCCTTATTTCGTTTTTTTTCAGTGACCAACTATTTAAAGTGCACAATCCTATTATATAATTGCGTCACTGTAATTTTTCATGGAATATATGCTCATTTTATTCGTATTTTATTTGATTCATTGTGTCAAGTGTGCAGACCTTTCTCATACCCAAAAGATCCTGCTTTCTGAGAATTTAAAGCTCGGTTCACGAGCATTCTATTACACCCACACAACGTGTGGAAGGTAGTAGGTGGGTGTTTTTATATATATATATATATATATATATATATATATATATATATATATATATATGTATTTCAATTCCCTCAAGAACTTTAAGCCTTATATCTCAGAACTTCTATTTCGAGGACGATAAGACTACAACAGAGACATTTTTGATATAGAAGATGATCTCCAAGTCGTTATTTATAAGTAATACCGGTTGTGCAAAATGCATACATATAACGTTTTTGCAAAAACAAAAAGAGCACTACTTATGCCAAGTATTGTCTTCTCCATTTTCTCTTACCTTCCCCCGAGCCACATTAATTCAAATATTATGAGACAAGAAATCCCCGACACATTTCGGTCTAGTCTCTCACAAACATTACATACGTTTTTGTAACCCTGCTAACTGCTAACCCTGCGGTACCTTTATTGCATTCTATAGTCTAAATTTCTAAATTCTTAACTTTTACAAACAATGGAATAAAAAGTGTTTCATTATTTATAAAAATTCTTGAATGTTATTTTTCGTAATAAGTTTGTGAGATGGAGTAAAATAGAGGCGACAAAAAGAAGGTTGTAGTCTATATGTATGCAAACAATTCTCAATTAATGGAAGGAAATCTCTTGACGTGGACGTGTGGACGTGAATCCGCGGAACACAGTCTTTCTCTGACGATATGTATTTGAAGTATGAATTCATAAACATTGTTTTTGGAATTGTTGGTATTTATCAGTTTGCTAATCATTAAATATTGCCATTTGCAAAGTATAATACAATATAACACGATATAACAAATACATTACTTTCTTACAAATAGAATTTACATTATCAGTTTCTTTTATTTACCAAAAAAAATCAGAAAATGATGTGTCAATTTACAAATATTTTATATAATTTTATTACATATAACTGTCATGTTTTAATATTTGGATCATTATTAGATTATATTTATCTACAGGTCTTTGATGTTGCAGAGCATAATTTGCATGAAGAGATCGAGCGCAATTCTTCACACAATAACTGAAATTAGGGGCGCACAGTTGCCGATACCGGATACGGTCAACAAGCCAAAGTATCCCCACCGGCTACACGAGGAGCTAATTCGCACTGACACAAAATGCAATTCTAAGAATCACGACTACTACAGGACGGCAAATACAAGAGACACACACACACACACACACACACACACACACACACACACACACACACACACCTGTGTATAGGCGGTGGCGGGCGGACGATACGCCGCGCGAACGGCCGCTGCGAAACGTCCGACCTCTGCCCCAGCCTCCGCTTCTTAAAACTTCTCCTTTTAAAATTCTGTGTATCAAAATGTTATAGTACGTAATGTAAAATATTGTGTTATTTTTAACATCATTACATTCATATTTTACTGAAATATCCAACAAAAAATACATATAGCTGAAAGAAATCGAGAGAAGAAAAATCGTGTTTTGGATACATTAAGATTGTACAAACTGAGAGGGAATAACCAGCAGCTTTGCACTACCAGGAAAAGCAAAACGAATGCCATGATATTCATAAAATTTGATGTCTGTATTTCCTGGCGCGTACTCCCGCTCTCCCTGTCGCTTCCCTTCGTCCTCCGTTTTCCGCATCGCGCCTCAATAAAATCAACCCTGACTCGCAGTGGGCCCTTCAAGCATGCAGCGGGACGAACGACTTCCCTCTTGGAGAAAGAGAATGTGTTAAGAGATATAAGCTCTCATTTCACACTCATTTACAGTGCGATCCAACGTTTATCTTTATCGTTATCATTTAGAGAAAACAACTCGCATTCAGTCGTCGGACAACAAATATCCATTTGCTTGAATTTAATGAGTGGCAGGATTATTGAGTTTTTATTGAAGGCATTGTTGTAAGGTCCAGGACAAGGCAAGAACATATTGTAAGTCTACAAACACTACAATAGTACGTTTGATTTTGAATGTAAAAAATGTTACTGATCCCCTTTTAAAGCAAAAATAATAGAATATGGAACAACGTCACACAATTTTCTCTAGGGAGTGAATTGTTTCTAGAAGTGGATGACGGCGGTGACGCTGACTACGACGTCTGCGATGGCGACGACGATACAGCCAACGACGGCGGAAACGAGAATAACTCTTACGGAGATTAAGATGACAGCGTCGATGACGAAGATGTCAACGAAAATAACAACTTTGACGCGAACGAAAACAAGGAAGATGACGACGGCGACGAGGAACGTCGATGATGACGAACAAGACAATGGAGATGTCGATGGCGGCGATGTCGATGACGGCGGCGAAGACGACGACGGCAACGATTATAACGATGGGTGAAAACCATTCTGAGAAAACGGTTTTTTAATTCAAAATCACTGCAAAGACGTGGTGCTTTGTTTCATCATTAAAACCACGGTATTTCAGTTTTTCATTAAAACCGCGAAATTACATTGGCACTGAACTATAGCCTAACATAAACAGTTTTCCTCAAAATTTATAAAATATTACTTCTTCCGTTCTAGTTTTCACCCATTCTTGTATAAACAGCGATGACGACAAAGGCAACGATGAAAAAAATAGTTATACTTGGGTTTCTGTAACCTGGCTGATGACAGCTGATAAGCTGTTACGATTTCGTCCAATCGAGAGCTTAAACGTCACCATGGTGGCGTCACCGTGATGACGTTCCAGCTGTCGATTGGATGACCCGTAACAGCTGATGAAGTGTCATCGGCCATGTAAGAAAATCCCAAGTATACGTGCACGGACACACTGCCCGGCGTTCTGCGGCGGTGGCGGGCGGGCGATACGCCGCGCGAACGGCCGCTGCGAAACGTCCGACCTCTGCCCCAGCCTCCGCTTCCGCCTCGACCCCGTGTTTGCGCAGCGCGCCGCGAGAGGCGCGTCGGGCGGTCGAGCGGGCGCCGGCCCGCATTTTAATGAGCAAACAGCCCGCGACGGCCGGCCGGCCGGGCAGACGGACGGACAGGTCAACAGGCCCACGCGATGACAGCGAGGACAGCGCGCGTCTTTTATCGGCTTTTATCGAGGGCGGTGCCGCCAGGTACGAGGGAAGGCACGGCTTCGACTCTGGGGTAGCGTGGCAGCGCTGTAGGCATGGTGTTACGAGAGTAGCGTTCTCTTGATTTTCGCCGTCATGTGCGTAAAAGCGAGGGCGTTTGTGGTTCAAATCCATTACACCTACCGCCCCTGTTATCCACGATGATATGGAACAAGAAAAATTTTCTCACATTAGCCAATTTAGTTAGGTATTATTGGATTTTAAAACGAAATATCAGATTACTAAATTTTGTGTTGGATAGAATTGTAGAATATAAGGAATGAGGTATTGTGATCTACAAAGTACATTTGCACGATTGTATCCACGCTAATTATACGAGTATACTTTTTATTTCAATTTTTCGTTATTAAATTATCATCGTGATCATCATTATTGTGGAAATTAATTAATGTCACTAAGAAAATAAAATCATATTGATTCCAATATAGCATGAACCCAAGCATAAACTCGCGCGGAGATTTGCACTCGGCGAACGAGGTCACGGATGCCGCGAAAATCGAAAGAGGGCGTTTGGTAGTATCGTCGTAGAGGAATGTCGCTTTTCGCTGCTGGAAAGATTAAATTATACACACATTGTAGTCACTGTCGTCTCAGGTCCATTCTTGATATCTCCGAAATAAGTTCTGGCTCACTCGATAAAAGATGTCTTGTGGTATTGCAGCGCTCTGTTACTGTAATTGTGCCTTAATTGCTTTTCCGCGTGGGGATTTGTCACATGTATGCCATCTTTCAGGAATTCCCACAGAAAGGAATCGCACGGAGTCAGATCAGGAGATCGTGCAGGCGACAAACCTCGTGTGATGAGTCTGCGCAATTCTCTTTAGCTAAGACGTCTCTCGCTTAACCACTGGTTTTTGTCCACTAATACTTCTTCACTCCTTAACTTTTTCACCAGTTTTTCAATCGTATTCTCATGAGGAATTCTGAGTTCACGAAACGCCCAAATAAATTCCTGCTGACATTTTCTCACAGAAATTGTTGCATTTTACATACTGTGTGACATACACAAACACTCTGGTTGAGGGTGAACAGCGAGCGAGCCGTCACAAACCAACAAGACTGGAAAACAACCCTCTTGCAGGGCGAGACCTTGCAACTCTCCCGCCAGCAGGGGAGGAAAGCGCACCCCGGCCAGTAACGGACTGTCGGCCGAGCAGAATTCCCACGAAGTCGGCACACTCATAAAATAGTCGCGCTGTAGTAGTGATCTGACTAGGATAATTCTAAAAGCATGTTTCATTCTTAAATTCAAATTTATTTGGAATTATTGTGCAAAAACTGTTTGCGTTCGCTTAGTGATCATGAAGTAGTTTATGCTTAAATCCACCAAACATTTTCAAAACTTTGTATTTTCCTAGAATGAGTAACGATGGCAATACAAACACCCTCTCTTCTATGTATACCGTGACGCAGTCGTAATTCAGTTTGAATAAGTGTGTCTGTAAATGCAAATAGCTTGTGAACTGATGAACTTTCGAAACGATGGTTAGTTCCATTACCATAAAAATCGCCTGTTTGAAGGGACTGGAGCGAAGCAGTCCCAAGCGCCAAGGCGGGGTGTGGAGGTGGAATTATTGAATATTAAAGAGCTTCTGTCAGTTCCACACAAAAAAGTAGCGAACGTAGAACCAATCGAAAGCAGCATCATTGCAGAATAGTTCCAATCTAATTGGAGAAGATTAAATTTCTTTTATTTAAAAACAAAAACGTCGATGGAAGTGTTTTCTGGTATGTTTTTCAGATGATGGAATAGCCAGTACGCAGTGACGGACTCAAGGGGAGGTTTTAACATGGTATCAGATATTCTACCTGACGCCAATGACAAATTTAAAAAAAAATATAGCTTTTATGAATTTTATATTTTAATGTAAATCATCAAATATATCCAATCCAATATTTTATTCCAATATATTAAATATAGGCAATAAGTTACAGAAACAAATATTGTATATTCAGCGTAAATGGCATCTTTTTATAAGAAAACATCTAGTCGGTTGTACACCTACACCTAGACTTTCTCTGTTATGCCGGTAGTAATAAATATGTTGAAGTTTTGCATGGTTATTCGGAGTGATTTTTTATGTTATACAAAAGTGAAATTGTTTACAATGGAATGTATCTCAAAGAAGACTAGTATCACTGAAGTGACTGATCTCAAACTTGGCAAGAATATTGTTGAGCGACCAATAAACAAAGAGCACAGTTATAATACAAAAAGTTACCCAAACATGAGCTTTTTCTTTAAAAAAAAAAAAGGCTTACAAAAAAGCTTCAGGGTATTCGATGTCTAACCATGGAAGCTTACTTTAACATCAAAATATGAATCAAGTGAACTGAGTGCAGATAACTGTTATAATCTACGTGTTCTGTTGAGACATTTAATAGAAATTAACGTGTATAGGATGTCAGTGGATAGAGTTTTTAATTCTTCACTTAATTAAACACAACATAATAATGTTACATTAAATAAAAGGTATACAAAGATGCTTTGAACCTGAAGTATAATAAAGTGGTCCCGCACACATCCTTTTCGACTGATTTATAAAAAAAATCTCACCTACGACTGCTCTAACGCTATCCGGCCACCCACACACACACACACACACATACACATACTCTGTCTTTCCCTGAATGGCACGCCCGACCTTTCGGCTTCACCGCCGCCGCCGCCCGTTGTAATAACAGAACACAGTTTTGTGGAGACTGCGCGATCCCTCACATGCAATAGAAGAATTAATGAATCAAGAATATTACAAATTATATTAAACAACTACTGAAGATGAATTCCTGATGCGTGTTTTTTACATTAAATTGAGTATTATGAGCAGTTTTTAATTGAAAATAACATCCTTTATCAATTTTTCTTCACATATAAATAGATACAAAGGGAAGTTGGAAATTGATCTTAATTTCAAGATAGGCGAGAGTGTATTCAATAAATATGAAATTAAGAGATAAATGACATGAATCAAGAACGTGAAAATATTTATAAGCATGGCGGTTTATTTTACATTTAATTGTCTTAAGGGAACTATTCATATTTATACCAAGTTTTCTTCACAAATATGTTAATGTAAATTGGAAATAGTTTTTCCTTTTTAAGTACCTTTCTTCCCTTGCAAGTACTAAATATTCATCACTGTCGTTTTGTCTCGCGTAATTAAAAAAACGTTAAAAAGTGACAAGACGTAGACCTTTATTAGTGTTTCTTTTCTGGGAATTTATGCGTTAAAAATGCACGATGGGACTACAATTATCTAACTATTCCAATAAATTTGTACAAAATCAATATTCTGATCAAGTTCCTTTGCAGTCGGCTTACACCAGTACTGCATACTTATAAAATACATTAACGTGCATCACTAGAAATGTTTCTTTATGAGAAATGATTGCTCAGAGTAAACCGGTGGCAGCTAAGGCGTTAGCTTACCATCTTCGGGTACTATATGACGGTCTGTATATGTGCATTTAGTCACTGGCAACGAGGGCTCGGAACTGGATTCTTCAGCAAACCGTCTGTTTCCTCATATCGTTTACATATTCATTATTATACTCATCATCACACGTACATGCTAACGCAGTAATCGGGAAAAGTTGACGGGTGTGGTGCTGAATTTCAGACTGCGGAATTGTTACATCTTGTCCCAGTCTTTCACGCGATTGACGAAATCATTTCACAACAACGCTTCATACGTTTGTGATATCGTTTACGTCATCTGTATAATAGATTCTGTGAAATTCATTTCGGACGCGCCTTCTTTGTATTTCCTTCTCGGGTAACTTCAATGGCCCACGAATTCCTATTTGGGAAACCGCTCTGTCTTCCCTCTGGCCAATTAACCTGGCGTCAACTTCCCGCTGAACGACTTCCCAGTCAGCCACGTGTGTTTGTGTGCCGGTAGGCCTTCCGCTGGGAAATCGGTACTCGTGCGCTAATTAACCCATTGCCGCGAGGTGTCATCGTCAACGGCAACAGCCGCAGTGGGTGGCCGCTGGTTCACTGGCCTCCGAGTCGCTCAATTTCGTCTGTAGAGCTTGTCACACGCGATATGCAGCTGCTATTAATATAGTCGATGGTTGACAAATACAAATTATTTTCACTATTTATTGCCAATTTCTTGACATCTACTTTCGGGACATAATCTTCTTCAATCGTCTGTATTTAGTCAGGGAATAATGAGGTTATTTCAATTTCTTCATTGGGTTTACGATTTTCCTGCTTCATCTTGAACTTGACATTTCTAATTATTTTACTGAGTTACCTTTCCCAATTAGGAGCCCCCTTTTACTTTC
Organism: Teleogryllus oceanicus; assembly: GCA_964035755.1. Lineage (NCBI taxonomy): Eukaryota > Metazoa > Arthropoda > Insecta > Orthoptera > Gryllidae > Teleogryllus > Teleogryllus oceanicus. The sequence continues at coordinate 65,991,814 of CAXIVR010000009.1, read as the reverse complement.
CCGCTACGGAGAAAGGAGAACGTTCTGTAATGCTGCGCGAAAAACGGCGAATTTTTTGGCGGAAAACTCTTATTATAGAGTCTTGCTAACGAAAAAGTGCATAAATGAAGTTGCTAAATTTAGAAACAAAATCCTTTATCACGTGGTGTAACCAGACTTCAGGATTTTTGAGCCCTTGATAGCGAAAAATCAAATGACGGTAAAACGTCCGTTTGTCTTTGACTGCCTGAGAACAACGCTAGCGGGTAAACCGTTCAGCCTATTTTCTCCAAAATTGATATCCCCCAATCGACCTGGCTGATGTCGCGGCTCTTGAATTTGAAACTGATATTTTAATTTTAGGGGGTACTTTACATGAAGTCTCTGGGACATCTTCAAAATTTAAAAAAATGACTCCATCGTTTTTATTAAATTTTTTGGTTGGATAGTGTAGACGACGTTTAAGACAATGGTGCAGGTCTAATTTTCGTTGAAAACTGATTTTTCGAAAAGAAAGAGATTTTCTCTAAATGAAATTAATTCCTTAAAGATAGATTTTGAAACAAGGTTACGTACAAATTTTAGACAATTTGAGTACTTTTCCCGCAATTTTGCATAGAAATTCGGCCGAGAAAGTGCTGTTTTACCACCATTAATTGGTTCCTTCCCTGGATATGTTTTAATCAAAAGAGTTGCCTCTTTTCAACTTTCCTGTTACTGAGTCGAAGCTGGATAAGCAAATATTATTTTACAACGACACTGTTTTCTTTACATCAACGTAACAAAAATAATTACCTTTAGGCGTCTCTATGAGCACAGGAGCTCGAATCAAGCACCCGCTTTAGCAAATTACGTTAGGGTTCCGCACAGAACGAAATGTGAAGTTAGAACGTGACAGAGAGATTTGTTTTGAAAGTTTTGGGTTGTTGTTTTAGTTCGCAAGAAACCGAAAACAATGGTGACTACGACAGCAGAAATCATTATAGTAACTGCAGTTGCTGTGTCAAACCGACGAAAAAGAAGGAAATGCTCGGTTAATTCACTGTAGTACCGGGAAGTGTAAGACAGCGGTAGTCAAACTTGTTATTATTTATACGAAAAAATGGCGTATACCTCATTTTTCTGTACATATTTAATCCAGGTTGAGGCATCTCCCTTCTGTACTGGGGTAAATACGAAAAAAAATGTTCATCAGAAGCAGACAGTATGAAAACATTCTCGCTAATTATTTCAGGCATGAATTGAAATGTATTCAGTACTTCGATAGGTTTAAGTGCTCGTACATTTTTAAACGCCAGGAACGTGATCCTAAGTTTTTTGTCTAGACAATTGCGATGCATTGCCTCTAAAAACCTCACGCGAGTACTGTGAGTCATTACCTCGATGTATTTAACGTCAGAACCCTTTCCGGGTTGCCTGACTGGGCACCATGTCGCGACTGAGGTGGTTTTCCATGGCACACTTGCGGTACAACTGCTCATCTGGGTAAATATATTCACAGTGATCATCCATCTTACCATCTAAACCTGACGCAAAAGTAGCATATGGCCCTATCTTGTTCTAGAATTGATTTAATTGTAGACGAAATACGTGGGTCCAATTTCGTGCTTGTATCTTATAACCGGATTAAGGTGTTAGCAGTGGCGTTTTCTTTGGGTGTCTAAGTCGTGTGACAATGCGAACTTATTTAGATCTTTTTCTTTTATTCGGTCTTCCGTGCGACCGGCGTCATAGATCAACACCAGCGCATCCATGCAACGCAGGCAGTGCGCGAGCGTAGCTGAAATCGTTGGCGAATGCTTCCAACGTCTTCAGATCGGATCAGGAGGCGACAGCGCATGCGCGTCACATCCCCCCACCCATGGACAAAGCTTGCCAAGGCGCTGGATCTCTATTTAACGGCCTACTGGAGAGCGAACGTCCCTGATTGTGATGTTCTCCGCGCGCGTTGCAGCCTTTAGCGATACTCATGAAATTACTAGTGTTGTTTTTTGATAAGGATAGTGAAAAAGGGGAACATAGTTTTAAATAATTGCTTTCCTTCCCTTTCATGTGAAGAAAAGAAAAAAAATTGAAAAGAAAAGAAACAACATTGAGTAATGGGCAATCGAGTCATAATCTGATATTTCAGAATTGAATTTTTAAAACGAGAACCGAAGAATGGGAAAAATGACAAAAACATGTCTTTTTAAATACTTTAAAATGTATTATTCCATCTTTACAATAGAAAATACAACACCTTCCTTGTTATTTTTCGACTATCTTTCCCTCATTCTTTCAAGTTTATAATTTAAAATAAATAAGAATTTGTTTACATAATTCAATTTCACTCTAAATATGTAAGCCAAAAGGGTAGTGTGGGGGTTTACACTTTCCTTCACTGCCAACGCCCTAGGTCCAGAGTGAGGAGACGCCACTGGGTGTTAGTTTCCTTCATTTCGCCGCCTCACTGTGATAATTGTGGCGCTTAGAATGTTAACAACAGGTCCCAACCGAAGTTCGTTCTCAGAAAAATATTTTTCTGTCTACTTACACTTCGGACAAATCTTTAAAGGTGGAATTTGAGGGCTTTGTCATATCCCAATTAGTGAGATATTTCAGTTTATGATAGATATATGGCAGGCGTTACCGTCATACTTCTAACTGGAAATGCGTGGTCCGTTGGAACATGTCGTTATTATCCTGAGCGCCTCAATTGTGAGTGGCACCCTACGTTACCGGGTAATACGTCGTGAATAGGAAAAGAACATGGTTTGAAGGTGATAATAAAAGTGACCGGAAATTATCTTTCTGCAACGAACGCAATTGAAAGCGCGTGAAGTCTGCATATTCTCTCCCCCCCCTATGCCTCGGGTCGGCTAGAGATTGACCGTTCACTGGGACTTATGTGGGACATTTGAGGAAAATAAAAATGTAGGTAAATTGCAATTACGTATGAGAAATGTGGTTCAGTGTGTAGTGCGTGAAGACAAACTTCATTAGCGGCAGCGGCAGTGGTTTCAAATTACAAGGCGAAGTGAAGACAGCAACTCTTCCCCTGCGACGACACAAGGCCCAGGCCATGCATTTCTCTGGCGGAAGGTCTATGAACCTCGGCAATGACAATGAAACATAATAATGCGTTACTTTTTCCTTCTTTGTCCCTGTTTCTTCTTTATTTTTTAGCCTTCAGTACAGTCAGAAATAACAGTGACTCAAATGAGGAGTCACATTATACAATGGCATTGCGTAGTGGAATGCTTTTCAGGGGTAGATCACGGGAGGTCTATAAATGTTTATTTTAAGAAGGAACGAAAAAATTCACGGGTTATTATATTGTCTGCTTTTGATGTTATTTCTTTTATCACTCAGTGTTTGTACTTTAAATTAAGATTCAAAGACGAAAATTTGGGGAAAAGTACAATGAAAACGCAATACTATTAGCGAATTTTGCGAGTATTGTAATTTCTTTCCACGTAGATAAAAAAAGTCAATTTTTCAAACGCTAAAAAAACTTCTAAATACTTTAAACACTAATAATTTAGTGTTGATTCCAACGTATGTAAAATACTAAGATTAATTTTTCGACTACAATTTTACGCAGTTAATTAAGAAATAAACATGGTAATATTTTTAGGGTGAATCATATTTTACAATGAAATAAATGTGTGCGTTTTTTTAAAAATTTGTTGCGTCGTTGTTGATGCAACGCATCTCTTAACCCTTGTTGGGCGTTGAGCGCATTAAGTATTACTGTTATTAAGTAATTACTGTATTTGTCAAGTCTCGCCACGTAGTCAGTCAGTGCCTTTTATCCTTTCGGCCAGGGGTTCGACGCCGTTAGATCCAGGGGTTCTTAGCCGGTCACCCAACCAGGAACCCGCGAGTCTCTTGCTTAACCTTCGTGACTTCACGGAGCGTAGTAAACGAATTCGGCTAGCGCCGCCGGCGCTAACCGAACTTAATGATAAAACTTTTGAAGGGACAATAATAATGTTTATATTTTTATTCATTTAATCTGACGTTAATAATTTTGAATCATCAAATCTGTAAATAGAGGAATAGAAGTTCATCAGTCACAAAGTTGGGTATTTGTGTGTTTCAATTGTATAGTATAGTAATGTGATAGGCCAAGAATCCCGGGTTTAGTTTGAATGATAAAATCGGAATCCAGCGTTAAGAATAACGACATTGTATGCAAATGCAATATGTTAAAGAATACGCGTTGTTAGTACAACTGATCAACAACATGTAATATACCATGCTAGGTGTCATAGCGCTGTGCTGATGGACACGACCCCGAACACATTAAGAAAAAAGCGTCCAGAAGGCGTTGAGTGCCGTTATCTTGTGGAAGGACGCATGGAATGAGTCTCTAGAAAAATATTGAAGTGAACACACGTAAGCGGTTGGTGAACGGATTTTCAGCATAGGCTGGGTATTATTTAAATGATAGTGAGGTGGGAATTTATAATTAGTTTGAGGTTTCAGAGCGTGGTATTGTTTAAATTATAGTAATAAGTTGAAATTGGAAATTTTATTAATGTAGTAGTTGGAATTTCGAATTAAAATAGACTCCGTGTTTAGAAGTATAGTCAGTAGCGAGTTCATACGAAACACAGATAAGGAAAATCGCGACCGCGTTTTCAGGACAACCGATCAACCTATAATTGCCAATTACTTCATTAAAATGAAAAAAAAAAATAGCCTGTTTGTTTTCCATCACACTCACCATGGAGCGCCTTTAAATAGGCCTTGCCCGCATTGATGAGCTGCCGAGCTCCAGGGTTGAATTTCTCCAGAATATTCTGTAAAACAAGAGAGCAAAATTGAATGCACCTGCGAATAGTTGTAAATACAAAAATAACAAATCTTTCAATTTATTCTTCTTGAAGACCGTCACCAAGATATAAGACTAAGCTATAAGACACGATTAAGCTATAAGGCAATTTAGAGATAACTAAAAATTAATTAGAACTAGGTTATAAATCTCTAATTCTAATTGTAATTCTATTTGTAAATATTCGCAATAGTTTTGTAATTGCAAATCTAGTTGTAATCATGTTTGCCATCGAGCATTAGCTCAAAACGAACTTTAATAAATATCTAACCCTTCTATGATCTCTAGCTAAAAAGAAGCTCAATGTTGAGTGTCTCTTTATTAGTTTATCTCTCACACATCTGGTTTGCACATCTAAAATTACATTTTTATTATTCTTAACACAACGTGGAAGAATAGTCCTTAACTTTGCCCTTTATGTCGATCACATGCATTGTTAGATTTATTTTGTGTTTTAGTATTGTGATACGGATTAATATTGCACAGAGTCACTGAGTTTCACAATGCTGAAACTTGCAAAAGCAATTCGCTGACACATTTATCTTCACGACCAACACAAACAGACAAAGCACTTTTAAAAAACACTGCATCATTCACACATACGATTATCATAAGTCATCTCTTGTGTAGCATGATTTTGCAGTTGCATGCAAAGCACAGCGTTCTACTAAAGAAAATAACTCTTCTGCGAATTACGGCTTTAATCTTTCGCGATAAATTAAATCATTTCTCAAAATCTACGTTGTTATGCACTGATCACATACTAAACTTTTCTGCTTCTGAGATACCAGGAATATTTCCCACAATGAAGTTAGATGTGTCCCACAGTTTTTTTGTTTCATATTCAGCATGCTCGTTTCTAGATTTCACTAAAATATAACTACGGGCATCTTTTATTTAATTGGGGGTGTTGATTTATATATTCTTATTTTAGCGTGTATTGCCATGGGTTAGAGAAGAGCGATACACAGAAAAGAGAGAAAGGGAGAGAGGAAAAGACAGAGAGGGGGAAAGTTGGAGAGAGGGAGCATGTAAAATGCTTTTTCACGTATTCCGTCACAAATTAAAATGTGTATATGTTTTAATTTTACACGCAAGAATGATTTCACTTAGTAGCAAAGGCCACTCGTTGTTTATAGTTATGCCGACGAAAAGACTAATATTATGAAAATTAATGTAGTATAAAATACTTCCTGGCCTCTTCCCAATGTTAATGTTATTAATGATTGTCATTAGGCAGTCGCATAGGAAGCAAACCAATCTAAAGAGAAAAAATTGTTGCGATTAGGAAAATTGATGTGAATCGTGATTAAGGCATGTCTACTTTTACTGCGTAAAATGTAACCTAGGGAAAATTGATGTGAATCGTGATTAAGGCATGTCTACTTTTACTGAGTAAAATGTAACCTGGGTTAATAGTACCACGTATCGATGAAATAAAAATCATTTCAAAAAATGTTTATGAAATCCGTACACCGTTCTCCGATCAAGGCCCACGTTCGAGGCTGAAAGAGGAGGAGGAGGAGGAGGAATAAGAATAAGAAGAGGAGAAAACGAAGGAGAAACGTAAGAAATGGAGAAGAACCAGGAGAAAATGAGAAGAAGGATAAAATGGAGGAGTAAAACGAGAAGGAGAAGAAAGATAGAAACGATAAGAAATGGAGAAAAATAAGGAAAAAATAAGAAGAAGGATATAAATCAGAAGGATCATCATCAGAAGGAATCAGAAAAGTCCCAAAAAATAATGTAGGCTACCACTCTGCTCGAAACGTAAATTCACTCGTTGGGAACGCTTGGCGGTGAAGGGGGCAAGTGTGTGCAGTGGGCAAATGGCGCCCGCCCGAGCTACTTGCCCGCCTGGGGAGCCCAACGCTATGTGCACGGGTAACTTCTTCTGACTCCGCACTCACTTCTCCAAATCAGAAAGGGGTGTACATGCGCAAGCTGAAGCGGCGGGAGGCGGTGAATAGTGGCTTCATCCGAAAATATGTTCGCCAGATTTTTACTATCAAATGACCGAGAATTGTATTGTGTTTATATTTTCCCCTACTTATTACTTTTTGAATTTTATTTTATTAGTAATTTTTCACTTATATAAACATCTTAATAAGTATATGTTTGAATAGAGAATTCTTTATTTGTATTTTTCTCTCTTTCTTTCTCTCTTCCTTTCTCCTTTCTTTCTTTCTCTCTCTTTCTCTTTCTTTCTCTTCTCTTTCTGTTTCTTCCTCTTTCTTTCACTCTCTTTCTCTCTCTTTCTCTCTTTATTTGTTTTTCTTCCTTTCTTTCTCCTTGTGTTGTGTTATTAACTCGTTCAATTATTTATTGTGTTTAGCAATAATGTGAAATAAATTAACGAGTGTACAAGTTAAAAATTCTCGCTTACGGATGGCCAGCGCTTCTAACAGACAATAATATTTGTCTGTTAATCGGGATTACAAAATAGTTTGGTAATATATGTTAGTGTATTGTGACATACCGATATGTCACATGAAAATAAACTAACATTTATTTGTAGACTATATGGTGGAACATGCATTAGGAAATATCACGAGAGCAAGGGCTTAGCAACGACCGTGACTAAACAATGTAGTTTTTGTTTTTTGTAAATGCATTAAGAGGTGGCTGGATGCCGAAAGTAGAAAATTTGGGATTGGGCGAAGAAGTTTAGACGATCGAAAGGTCAGCTACACCAAAATATAACGAACGTATGGATTGGCTGGGTGAGAGAAGGACGGTCAAATGTTATGAAAAAAGAGGAAGGTAGTTTAATACGAAGTCTTCGAGGGTGAATCATGCAGGAAGATTTGATTCTGACCGGCATCGCGTTTCTGAACTGATCGTAGGTTCGTGAGAGGGAACGAGTATAATACAGATAGTCAGAATCGGGTTATCAGATCGTGAAATTTTAAGGACAGTAAATGATATTGCAGATATTTGCAGGAAGTAATATTGATGCATAAATTGGAACTTTGTCGGGAGTGGTAATCGAGTAATAGATTTCGGGACTATGTCATAGGACGTAATCGGGACTAATAATTTTGATAGTTTGAGACCAGCTTGGATAGGGGCAGAAGAGGATTTCTTGGGACTTTGGACTACGACAAGCTCGCAAGATATTTCGACTGAGAAGTCTACAAGGGACATCAACGAAGAATAGATAAGTTAACCGCGGTATAAAATTTTAAATTCAAAGATATCTTGATCAAAGGAATAACATCAAATCATTTTATTAAATTCACTAAATTGTTTGCTAAAAAGGTAACAATAAACTTTGTTAAATTTTGTTGAAAGTGATCTTTCATTTAGTCAATCCAAACAGTAATGAACTAGGAATAGAATCATTCTATTTCAGATTCCCAGCTGCGCTGTATAGTCTGCGGATCCTATAATCCATTATAAAGGTAATAAGGATTATAATATATCGTGACCCATTGACCCAGCAAGCCGGAAGCTAAGATCTTTGCCAGATATTAATGTAGAGAAATTTTGTATATCTCAGTATAATGTGTTAAATACACTATTTTCTAATTCATTGTGGTCTGATTACCTTCATCATGCATCTATAATATGAATTACCATAAGATCTCGACTGAAACCACAAAGGATTACAAAAATCAATATACTTTTGATTCAATTTTTTAAATTGTACTCTCAATTGAGAATTTGAAATCTGACTGACGTATTATTTTCTTTTAATGGGTCATTTATTAACATTAAAGAAAAAATGGGAATGAATATAGGTAAATTTGTGTCAATAATTGCCAAGTAACTTCTTCCAAAGACTGTCATGGACCAGGTATCCAGTGACTTACCTGCCACTTCGCAGCATGTGTACAACCCTTTCTTTTAAATTTCGCGCCAATTTCTCTGGACGATATGCCCGCGAGCTCTAGTAAGATTGTTACCTTCTTATAATTACCACATCACCCACCATTATCATATCATTACCATACCACCATATTATTTCATTTTCACAGTTACCATAACGTTAACTACAATAGTGGTCGCTAATGGCCTAGATGTTGATGCGACCTTAAATAACCAAAAACCTTCCCGCCACCTTGATATGCCTGATTTAAGAAGTTCTGCTTGACATGAGATCTTCCCTTATTTCATGGGTTTTGATTGCTTCCAAATTCCAAAATTCATTTTGCAAATGAAAGTATTTAAAGAATGTTAGCGTTGAATAAATAAGTATTGTTTAAATGCGATGTATTCTATTTACTATCTATAATTCCTTTGCATAAGTAACAATCTTCCACTATTTAACAAAAATAGGATTTTCTGTGTCTCTTTATTAATCAAGTCTGATTTTGCAATTAAGAGCAAAACACTATACAGAATATATATTTGTAGATTATACGCCTTTTCATAATAAGTTGTAATATTTTTTAGATAATTGCAACAGCGAAACAATCACGATATGACTCAACAGATAGTTTTCGTAATTTTTGCACTTACTTCCTATAAAATAGATTTACTAAAGAGAGTCGACAGTTGGATTTTTATTTTGTTTTCTTAAAATATGGAGAGAGTTACTTAAACAATACATACATTTTTTGGTGCAGATAGTTTTCCTCTCAAACCTCCTTTTGTAAATTTCGTTATTTGCCATAATTTGAAGGTAGCACAATCACAAAACAAATCAGGAAGCATTTTCTCATTGAAGGATCGTATCACGAAGCACATTTTATGACAATAGCTCCCAGGTCACGTATCGTCTATAATGAAGCGAACTTTCTGTACTTCGAAAAGATTCTCGGTCATTAAAGAAACATTTCCTCCATGAATACGAGAGTTAAATCACAGGAAATACTAGGAAATGACAAGTCATTAGAATGAAGGCAATGGTCACGCCATCTGCCCCTGAGTCGGGAGAACGAAAAGAATAATCTGCAGCGTGAATCGCCACGAGCTGCGGATGTCTGTCAGACGGCGGTGGCAAGGGCGAAGGCCACGCAGCATCGCGCTGGCAACGGTCACGTCTCCACGCCGTTCCATTTTTTGATTGATTCATTGATGAGTAGTGGGAAGAATTTTATGACTAAAAACATCATCAAAAAGATCAATAAAATGCTCTTAAAAAGTTTTAAAAATATCCTAAAGGCAAAGAAAAATGACGTAAAAAGTGTTATTAAAACCAGCTTGGATGAACAACTCAAGCTGTTATATACGTTACTGGTGTAATCGAGGCTTCTTCTATTCATTCAAGTGAACTCAGCTTGCAACGTTCGGTATGGACTGTTCTTCACGAGGAAATTTGTCTTACGTTATCCTGAAATTGGCCGAACCGACAATGGCGCTGATACGCGTCACAGCAACCTTAGATTACAAATTCACAACGGCTGACTTTACAATTCTGAACGAAGAAATCGAAAAGACTACTCAGAAATACTGTGGAAAACATTTGTTGCATCTCGTAAACATTATTTGAAGCAAGTGCCATTGAAATGATATGGAAACCGATGAAATCAGCGAAAAAATGCTTTAAAAATTACGGACAAAGGTAAACAAATGACTTATTAGTCGAAATCACCGAAAAATGCAAAAAACAAAACTTAGAAAAATAGGTTATTTCCTTTTTTCATAATATAAAATTAATTTCTATTATAAACGGCATTGTTCTAAAGTGAAAAAATGTCATTTCAATAACATCCGCCTCCTATAGTAAGTAAGTGAGGATATGATAAAGAAGATGAAAGAAAGATCGCGCGTGGTCCTTGGTCCGTTACGTAGAGTCTTCACCGGTGGTCGACAGGTGTTGATTGGAGAATCTACGGAAAACTACCGATCAGAGCACACGGCCGCTAGAATTATCCTCCAGAAAGCGACTGAAGTCGACATAGCTATCTAGCTAGTATCGAAAATCCTGCGACCGTCGGGAATCGAACCTAGGACCTCTCGGTCAGAAGCATTGCAATGAGATCAGATGTTCTGAGTCACCTCTGTCGTTCCTATACTCCGATTGAAACAGTGTCTCTTCAAGGTCACGAGCTGAAAATAGATGGTGACACCGACATTAATCGGGAGCTTCGATAGCAAAACTTTAAGTCGTAGCGAAGCATGCGATTGGATGACAGTGACCCTCTCTCTTGCAAACTCTTGACCTTGAAGGGACACTGTTTTAATCAGAGTGTAGTCCCGGTCCCTTTTTACGTTGGCGTTATCATCCGCGTCCCCCGCTCAGCACCATTCCTTGTGACGGCTTCCCAGTGACGGCTCGTCAAGTGAAGAAAGTGAACTGCCTCTTTACCTACAAATGATCATATAAATTTGACACATGCAGAAGAAAATAACTAATCTAAAAAATTACAGTTATGTTGAACAAAGGTCAGAAGTTTTCCATATTAAAATCAAATTATTTAGAAAAAATACATATTTAAATAATTTATACAAACGCATACTCTATTAATCCATTATATGTTATATTAATAACGGTAAGTGATGTATGCAATATACTCGTACAAGTAAGAACATTTAACAATGTTTGTCAATCGATGTTTTCGAATTCACCATTATGTTTTCTTTGAATGACTAATTGCACAAATAAGTTAGTTTGGAATAAAAGAGAAGGATTCTTCCACAGAAGGAAAAATTCAAAAATCCTCTCCTTCAAAAAATGCGTAGTACGGTTTCAAAATTATTAAATTTTGTGTGTCAAGCAATTAAAAATATATTTATAGGAGAAAATAAATTTATTGAAAATGTTTAGAAGAAAACCTTTGATCGTATTTTTATTGTTATAATAACTCACTTTTTCCTTCTCAATTTATTCATACAATTCATTCAATTTATTCAGTTACCAATTATCTCATGGGTCCAATTAATTACTTGGAATTGGATCCATCCACCAATCAATCAACTAATTGATTATTACACTATTTACATTTGAATTGTACAAACCACATCCCATCTCGATGGATTCTTCGGAACCGCCCTTGGTCTGATCAGTTGCAGACCATGCGATGTGGTTAGATGGGACCGGGTAGAGATCGTATGAGCTTCGATGGGAACCTGTGGGATGACGGCGATTCACTCTCACTTTCCACAGTCACTGGTAAGAGACAGTTCGCCTATAGAGGCAATTTTTCTTTCTCGAATTACACGAAGTGCAAATTACAAGCTGGAGAGCATCAACGGGAAAGCTCTGAGGAGCGTGTAAGAAAGAACCGGGCGGTGACATCAGCGATATTATTCCACTGTTCTCGAAAGTGAGCTTCTTGTAACCCCCCTTTTCCTTGCAAGATCTTTGCAGCGTGCAAAGTATCATGACAATGCACGCGTGTGCATCCGGGAAAAGAACTATGCTTGCCACGACGAGTCGCAAAGCGTGTTTCTGAAACACTTTCTTACATTAAAAACGCATTAGATGTCGCAGACTTAAGCATGGAGGTTAATGTTTCTTTAAAGTGAAAACAACTCATGAATTTTCGCCGAAGAGAATAAAAGAGTAACTTTAATAACTTTAACTTTAATGTGATGTAGAAGAACCTTACAGAAATATTTATTTCAACTTTTTACATATAATATTATTAAGATGATTTGAAGCTTTATGACAAGAACTTCTAACAGTGCACCGACAACATTAGAGTAGACGTTTACCAAAACGAAAATTTTCATTGCACATAGTTAATATAAATATATAACTTAAAATTTGGCTATTTGACCACCAATTTATCCTACGCACCAATTTATTCTAGACCATGTTTAGATTAAGTAGCACTTCAGCATGCAACTTTTCAAGAAATATTTCATTCATACATATTACAACTAGTACATGTGTCCTGCCAGGCGAGAATATTTTAATAAAATCTGGATTATCAGGCCAAGAAAATTAAATGTAGAAATAGAAAAAGAATAGAAATTGCGTAAACGTGTTAAGAATAAAAGGCATTCGCATCAACAGACAGTCCGATAATATGTTCCAGAGAGTTAAAAAGACGTTTTCAGCCCACGGACGAGATATCGTATCGATACAGGCTCCGAATCTACCGTGAAGAATAATTATGATGATAAAGACATGTGATTTACATTAAGTCGTTTATGTAAATAGAAAATATAATTTATAGCCCCTGAAAATTGTACCTAGGCCATTTTCCCCGTATGAACTTTAAGTATTTTGTTCCTTGAAAATCTTACTCCAGTGTCACGAAAGCATTTAAAAAACTTGTTCTTCAAGTACTATGATCAATAGATTTCAGAGACGTTTACACCAAAACAACTTGATAGAGGGTCAGTATCTGTGTTAAGGGGGGTGCAAAATTGCAATCTTTATTACAATGACATGCGTTTCCGTAGATATTTTTATCACCCCTCGTTGAAATTAAAAATCCATACTGTTAAATCGTGCCTCTCCAAAAATGTTTCTAAGGTTTTAACTATTTGAAGCACACCACCTAAGTCGTAATATCACTCTCCAATAATTTGGTCCAAAGTATGTTTATGGTGGAAGCCTGTGCCACAAATAGGCGAATGGTTCAAATAAGTAAGAGGTGACCATAGCATCGCCCCCCCCCTAACCACTTCTTTCAACAAAAACTCAAGAACTGCGCTATTCCTCCGCTTGTGCGCGTGTCTTCGCAGAAGATTAATCGCGCGAACGGCAAAAATCGACTGTGAGCCGCCCCTCGGCCTAACGAGGCCGCCCCACCTCCGCAAAACCCGTGAAGCGGCGCGGCGGCCGAGGCGCAAGTAGGCGCAGCTCATCAAGGGAGCGGCCTGCGACAGCGCAGACTCCAGGACGCCCGCGCCCCAGCACTCAGCGTCCCGCAGCCGAGTGAGAGGGAGGAAGAAGACTCCGGTGCTTGAGAAAAGAGCGTTTTTCCACCTTTACTTGCACTCACCCACTTATACATCATAATTCGTTTCCCCGGCATAGACTCTCCACGGCGAGTTCGCAACGAGATGATACGCAAAGTATCCTTTGACCGTTGTTACTATAGATGTACAGAACAAATTTTGAAAGTAATTTTTATGAGATTTTAATTGTCGTTTATAATGTACAGTCTTACCACTACACTAAGCAAGGTTTGATTTGCGTAGGCTTCGCGGGGTAAAGGTAGGCAAGAATGGTCTAATGTATGTTAGTGTGGGCTCGACTAAACTAGACTGGACTAGGCTTCTCGCTGAGTCACGAAACGTCACGAAAGGGTGTTACGCCAACTAGCAAGGGTTCCATCTGGGCGAATACTGGGCCGCCATTGTCTGGCCCAGATTCAAAGAATTTAAATCTATGCTTATTGCGAAAATTAGGCACGGGAATGCGCAGTTCATCGAGAGAGCGGCCAAGGGTAGCCCATTTTCTGGGAATCCCGCGCATCTACCCTCTGCGTTTCCTGGTCCTTGAAAGACAGAAGACACGATCTGTAGAAGAAAATAACATTTTCTACCATTATTTACTCACCCATTTATACAAGCCATCTGAAGAAGCAAATTGGAGATCATCTCCAGGAATGGACGTTCAAAAATATAAAAACAACAAGCAATCAAGTGAACGATCAGAGGTGACTTGACAAAACAAATCTCAAAGAAGTCTGCTGTTCACGAATTGACGAGTGACAGGAAGACATTCCTTGCATTCTCAGCTCAATCTAAATGAATTCAAAGAACGTCCTTGGGAAAATTTAGTTTTTCCAATTCCTTTAATTTGAACAATTTGAAGTCTGGAAGTCATTAATAAAACACCAGGAAATTACTTGTGTTTAACAATTTATACTTTTCGACCATGTGGCATAAAATTTTCTCGGCAACGACAATCTTCTGCATATCCATCGTCATTTTTACATTCTGGAATTTCATTTCACTAGCATAAACTCTTCACCAATGGGTTCATAACTAGAAAGCATACGACATATCCATTGGCCGAAGGCATGATGTTACTTTCGAACATGTTTTTGTGAGTTTTAATTCCAACACAAGCTGTTCCCTCCGTTAGTCCAGGTGTCGCAACAACCACAGCTATACATCCCGTCTTTAAAGGGTGCTTCATGAAGAGATAAGAACTCTGAACTTTGCGGAGTGAAGATCGCCGTTTTTTATCCATTTCATGTAATTTAAAACTCCGTGCATCGAGAAAAGTAAGTTTACTTTCTCGTTGAGCATTTAATGCTTCACCTTGTGCTTTACGAGAATACTAGTTGAATGTGCCGTTGCCTGTAAACTGTTTTAACAGTATTTTCATGTGTTGAAAATTTCGTTAATACTTCCGTTCGAAAATTTCCAACACCCAATGGCCTTGTATATTACCTTCTTACGGGATTTGAATTCGCAATATTGCAATTTCTAAATTATAATGGCCGTAAAAATACATACAGGAATGAATAATGAGAATAGTTAGAATTTAGCACTGCTATATTTTTACGATTTGTTTTCAAATATGAACATAAATGATCCCCTGCAACCTGTTCTTCTGCGTTATGTATTTCTATTATAAGATCGTTGTCAATTAGTTCGGAAAATTCAGACGCAAAACCTTCTACAACTACATTGGATTCCAATGAGTTGCTTAATGCATCCAGATTTTTGTTTCCTTTTTTTTTTTAGATTTTAAAACACCACAAACTCTTGATTTGTGTTTCGTAGACAAATATATATATATATATATATATATATATATATATATATATTTTGTTTATTTTGTGTTAAAATATATATATATTTATATATAATTAAAAGTACTATTTTTATTTTATGTGAATAAGGTGAATAAGTTTTAAGTCACATGAAATTGAAAATCGATCTTTGCACTCCTAAGAAATGTATTTCCTCTAGTACCTATTGTGGCTGGTTTGGCTAGTTGGCTAGTTTGGCTAGTTTGTAAACAATCAGGTCGTCAACCTCATGGAAGAAAATTATGGTGTCGTGGACTGAAAATAACCACGGGGTACTACTGGGGTTTAATCAACGCCACCTACTTAGATCTATTTATGTGGCGTTGATTTAATTCCTGGCACACTAGCTAAGATCGCAGCGCCAAAACACGATTTTGGAAATTTCTTCGATTTTTCTGACTGGACCCGAAAACAAATGATCAGTTCCCCATCAGGAGACTGAGACGCGTCGAATGTCACCTCGTATGTCTCGATTGGTGCACGGGAAGTGGTCTAGAGTGAGCCTGAGTGACGGGAATCGATCGCACGCACATACGAACGCAAGCACATCTGCACACTCGGGAGTAATTGAAATAATGTATAGAGATGAACCTAATTTTTTTGATATGCGTGTGTAATATATGAATATTGCGTATATGGAAGGAGCTAATTTTCCTAAATTAATATATCTCTGATAAAAAAAAGCTCATTACTGGAGCGATTATGAATAAATTCTCAATTGTTTTTGATCAATAAAATATATAGAAGACGTAGAAGAGTTTGCGCGGGAAGTGAATCAACATGTACACAAGAGGTGGAGACAAAATGTTACTTGGTATATTTTATTTTTAAGGTTCGAATAGGTAGGGGCACGCTAGGACCGGATTAACCCTTGCAAAGGCCCCGGATCGGTGCTCGTTTGAGGGTCTTTAAAATTCACTTCATTATTCTATCATGATTTTTGCTTACGGACCTCTGATCCGAGAAAATGGATGAACTTGTAAGGCAGTTCACCAATCTTCGCAACCTATTTTAAAGTCTAATGATTTTCGGGGTTGTGTTGATAAGTTCTGCAAAGACCAACAAACAATATAACTCGATACGGAGAAAGATAACCCGAATATTTCTGATATCTGGTTATAGAACCCCGAAAGATAGTGCTCATAAAAAGGAAAGTTTCTATTAGTACGCATGTTTGCAACGTGGGTACTAGGAACAAGAATGTTGAGACGCCTTATCCTCGAACGCGTTCTCGATGCAAGGAATTTTTGTGGGACGCCATCTCGTGAAGCCGAACTCGCCTACGAGAACGAGAGAAAATATGTGGCATTTGACAATCATTTCCTCTACTTTTCCTCCGATTCTTTCTGTTTTTGTCCGAGTTCTTTTTTGAAGTTTCCTTTGCGTTTTTATGGAATTTTCGCTCGTCGCTGCAAGGGGGGACCGGCGGGCGACCGCTCAGTCCGGTTATTGATGACAAGTGTTGTTTAAAAAATATTAGAATTTTAAACTAACCTGAGGTTTAAGAAATAGATTTTGTTCTGAAAATTTGTTAGAAATTATGTACAACACTCACACAATAAAGAAAATGTAAAACATCCTCAGAATTTTTCTCTTGTGTATATTTAAAAAACATTTTTTCCTCGCGAGTTCAATAATTTGTAAGACTACTGTTTATTTTACTTTTCCTCTTCTGTTGAAGATCATGTCCTTTTCACTGGTGAAATAGTGAATCACCACTTCTGCTTGAAGCACAACCCTTGACATGACTTGACACTCTGTACTTAAATGCAACTTAGGCAGGATCATGACGCCTCCTATGAAACGACTACATCCTGCACTATTCAAGAGGTCATTGTACTCGTTTTAATGCAAGCTATCAAATGCTGACGTGTTTTATTTTCCAATTTCTAATGCCTTTCTCTTTATTGAATACTGAATCTTACTCTGTAAAGATGCGCATTTCGTTCTTGAGGGTTGAGTGCGAAGTAGCGTGCACCGCACAGCAGATGACAACCTTGATGACATGAGCATTTTGAATTCATGATTTAGTGAATACCGCTTTCATTTCGAATTTTCAATGAAATTACATTTTCTAATAATTCGTCTTTCGTGACTTGTCTTGTTGGACAACATATTTGTGCTGTAACAAAACTTATTAGATTTCCAACGTTGAGAACATTGTGTCTACAACTTATTTTGAAAATTAATTTTTAAGAATATCTATCTGATACATTATATTATATTTTATACCATATGTTTCTATTATGCTATAAAAAGGAATTCAGACTTATCTGGACAATGTAGATCACCCTAATTAGTTAGTTCATGCTTTATTGCACGTAGCGCGACTCGGGTCATCAGGCCCGCTCTTCCATCTGACCATGCAAATTTCGCCACGCTCCTTTCACCATCTAGCGGAGAAAGGAGGCATTATTCGGCGACAAAACAGGCGATTTGAATTTAGCTCGGAAGCTTCTTTTAGGCTTGAGGAAATTTTACATGCAGTAACTCTACCATATAGCACAGCCGGCTTTACTTCCTCTCCGAAGGTGTACGAAGGATTCTTTCGACCTTAAAAATTCATGGCTTCGATCGCGTTTGAACCCGGAAACTTGGTACAACAGCCCAATATACTATCTCTTACACCACCAAAGCCGCCGCCTTGTACCTTGCGCACTATTTAACAACAGACAGAAAATATAAGAAGTTTTTATGGAAAAATGATAATGCCGAAAACAGATTTTCTTTCATGAAATGGTGTACACAACCTTTACCCAACACTACTTTCCTCGTGCGTTGTCGGCTGTGTGGTTTACACCGGCGGCCGACTAGACTGCAACAAAGGAAAATAGGAGCATTTTATCGGCGTGCATCCGGCAACAAAAATATGCTTCTAATGTTCGGACACTAATGTTTTCAAACGCAGTCACGCGCAATGGGCAACATTTATCTTACCGATTCTTGTAATACTGGTGGCAACGGTGTTTGCGGTTATCACAATCCGTGGTTTCAATTTGGTTCAGGAAAATCTAGGCCGCTTGTTTACCTTACACATCTGGATAAAATGTGATTTACGACCTTGGAACATAGATAAATCACTCATGTCAAAGTCTCAAATTTGTTTCTAAGCATACGTTTCCTAAAACTCAGAAAAAATTGTAAAACGGGTCCCATAACGATCTTCCCTCTCACGAACCATCACTCCAAGACGACGTCACGAATCATATCTTGAAGTTTCTCAGTGCAATATTCAATCACACTTCTGCGGTTTAATGGCAATGCAAACAAATAATTAGTTCATAATTTCGTGTCGTTTAAATTCTCGAATACTTAATGAGCCTGTTCATAATGAGCAAATAGATATTCAAACAGTTCTATCTGATCGCTAGCCCTTCGAATACTGCGTCACATCGATTATAACAATAAGAATTTACAACAACCTTTTCTTCTTATTCTGCCTTTTGTGGTCAAAATTTAATAGTGCTTACAGAGGTACAAATTGGAAGGATGAGGGTCGTAATTCTGGAAATATCTAATTTTCTACCTAAAATAGCACATTATTTAATGCCAAGCTCTTCACTTTAAATTAATGAGAAGTAAGTAAATAATTATATTACAACATGGATAAGAGCCCAAAATGTATTGCTTATTTGCCCTTGAAAATAGATTTTTATTACATGGGAGCTTTTTTTCTTTCATTCAAAATTCAAGTTGTATATGACTTAGTGTAGGGATCACAGAATTTTGAAAATGTGCACACAATTCACTTTTCCCCATAGCACGTCATACGCAGTTTTAACTGTTTTTTTTTTTGACGTTAAATAAATTAAAAAGAAAGAAATCGCTCGTTTGTTATAATATAAAGCAGTAACCGTTTGGTGTTCGCAGCTTCCGGAACTTTCTATTTCCGTCGCCTGGAAGGTCTCTCAACTCACGGGAGGAACTGAACAGGAAGTTTCTTTGTCTTTGACATCCGGCGAGAACTGTCGGCGCCGTGCCTCAGGACGAACGTAACTACGTCACGCGAACTGATTCAGGTAAAAACAAACTGGCGCTAAAGACTGAGTGCTTCTGCAGGAGACTTGATTTTAAAATTCTTCAAAAATGAACATCTATTTTATCTACTTGAAAAAATAGTATCGTTTCATCGTATTAACTTTCCAGTGGTAAATCCCTAAGTGTTTTTGCACAGTAACATGAAAATATTTATATAATATAGGTCATAAAACATCCTCTTAAATATTTAATAACTATCATGTGAAGTATATGAGAAAATATAGCTTGACCACAGTGACATGATGCACAGTGGTAGAGATCTTTAAAGTAAATAACGGTTAGAAGATTCCATTTTCTTTACTTCAAGGCTTTCGTGTTGAAAGCGCTTAAACAACTCATGGGAAGATTTGACTATCAAGTTATGAAGTTTAACTATCAAGAATTCTCTAGATTACCAAGAACTTGTAATGCCAATGAAGATACTTATTTTTTCTCTGAACTGACTTTTTTCGTCCAGGTTTTTGTAAATATTGACTACGTTAATTTAAAATTATTTTCCAACTCATTAAAAAACCCTTAATAATTTAGTCATAAAATATTTACTACTCGTCATTCAGGTAAATTTCATCGTAAGATTAAAAATGTTGAATCACGTGTGAGGAGCGCAATCTTAAGAGGCTCGAGAACATCTGGTTCACTGCGAGATAAACACATCTTCGTCACTTCCTCCACAATTCATCTTTTACTAACTCACGCATCCGATTTCAACTGCCCGAAACGGTTTTCGTTTCTCACATTGTCTAGCGTTCCATCCCATCTTCCTCTTGGATTTTTCTCTTCTCCACTTTTCCTTCCAGAAATCTTGGCGGCAAACAATTCTTACAGAGACTACACTTTATTGATTTATCACAGTCTCACTGTTCTATCTGACTTTAGGCAAAAATGGTGTTTTAGCGTATTTGAAATATTTAATGTCAGATCTACACCATTTGTATGAAACGTTTTCAAATCAGACTTTAATAAAACCTTATATGAATCAAAAGGTAATTCGTTTGCATTTCACAAATGATTTATTGGACACATCGAAATAATGAAAATGCTATCCTTCAAAAATTACATTAGGCCAACTTTAGGAATTGAAATATCTCGTTTAGTTTCATCTTACGCTAGACATAGGAATTTCTAAACATCATAAACACCACACCACTTCTACTACTAAGTCACAATCTTCTTTTTTTTTTTTTTTTTTTTGAGGTCACATAAACTGCTAAGACATTAGCGCTTACTATTGATTTAACGTTAGGAATATCTGAATGAAGTGATATGGTGATGTTGAGGGGTGAAACGACGAACACAAATATGACCTAAATGCCCGAGGCGGGACTCCAATCCGCGATCCTTCGGCCCGAGATCACCATGCCTTTGTGATCTCGGCCACCCGGATCGGCATTAAGTCAGAATCTTGCCAATTGAAAGTTTGCTATATTTTTCCTTCACTTCTTCCACAGGCTTAACAGTTCAGGAAGAGAGACGGGCAGCAGCGACGGCGAATGCCAGTCATTACACTCCACATGGCTTTGTGCGCCGTGCCGATCGTTGGAATTCTCAGGCAGCGGGGCCGCAGGCGGGCGCCGCCCCCGCGCTCCCACGCCGCGCCACGCCCATCCCAGCCTGGCCCCGCCCCTCTTCGGCTGGCGCCGACGAAAGCCTGAGAAAAGCTACGCACCGAAACGCTCCCCGCTGCCGGGTAATTTGCCGTTTGAAGGCCCAGATTACGAGTGTTGGCGATATTTTCTCCATGCTCTCTGAACACGTTGAATTTCTTACCTTTCTCTGCTTTGAAGGAAAAATGAAAACCTATGATATGGCAAGATAGTAAGTTGTTTGAAGTCCAAGAACTGCTAGATACGAGTCATTTAAAAAAAGGCCGTTTTTTTTTCGAGTCTAGGACCGTCAATCAACTATCGATTGTTGAAAGCCATCAAGAAATCTATATTTATCATTCATTCATTCATACAACTTTTGTAAAATGACAGTGCAATAATAATTGGCTGTATGTTTTAATTTTTATGATGTTTTATGCCTACAGACGTGATTTTTAATAATGAGTACAAAGTACTAATGAGTAAGTTTAAACAGATTTTTTTAAATATTTGCCTTACTGCATATTTCCTGTTCTGCCTGCCCATTCCTCCTGTCCGCTCCCGCTCCTACTTCTTTCCCTTTCTGCCCCTCTCTTCAGCTCACTTTCTGCCCTGCCTGTTGCGCTCGCGTCGCTCAGCAACGCTCGCCACGAACGTTGTCTAGATGCATTGCTGAAGTAAACTTTTTTAACACATAACCCCCATATGCTATTTTCCGACCGCTCAAAAGTATTTGTACACAATTTTCAACCCACAACTGTAGAAGTTCACATGTTTTTGGGAAACAAATGAATACATATAGACAAACGTATTTTCACTTTTGCATAATAAATTTTTGTGTTCTTTAAATTAACATCGTGAAACAATTCTCGACGCATCATCCACGTTTTGTCTACTTATTCACGAACACTGGTTTTAGTGTAAACGTCTATGCAAAAATAGCTTCCAATATCAAATAACCGTTCAAGAATATCTACGTGTTTAACAGGCTAGTAATATAGTAGGTAAAATTCCATTTACAAAGGTAAAAATATTAAGATTTCTCGTTTTCTCGCTATTCCATTCCGCAATCAGCAACTTAAGTGATACTAAAGCCACCGCTCTTCCTCATTCTCTTTGTACAAATTAGTGCCACAATATTTCTCCCATTGTTTCTCGCCGCCCACAACGAGCTATTAGAAGCGCGCTTTTCCTCGGAAGTCGAAGAGCGAACGCGCGGCCACCCGCGCGCCCGCGAGCGTCGCGACGCGGCGAGGCGAGGCGAAAGTCCCCTGGGAATCAATTGGCGGGGAGCGCCGCCGCCAAGAAATCATCGCAAGGACGCGGCCTGGGCGCGGACGGCGAAAGTTCCTGCGGGAACGAAGTGCAATCGACAGAGCGCAGCCGCACCTAACCACTGTCGCCAAGCACATCCACAATGCTTTCCCATCCGCTGGACGAACTTGCGACTATCGAAAGCAGTTTATGAAATAATAGGGAGCTTTCGCTCGGCTTAGCGTACAGCAATCGACTGCAATCTCGATGTTCTGCATACGCGTAGGTCGGTGGGGCTGTCGACTGCTGGAACGTTTCCTGGGAAAAAAACTTCTTAATATTGAAAGGAAACATGGTCCTGATGTCTTACCATACTCATTTATTTTATTTATTAGTAAAATTTTTATTAATAAATTATTTATTAATTAATTTATTTTAAAATAAGTTTTGAAATAAAAATTAAAAATTAATTTTATTTATTTGTAAAAATGTTATTAATAAATTTTTAATTAATTTATTTTATTATGTAGCTTTAAAACTACTTGGTCATTAGCATCCTCAATACATACCTGTCTATTCAGACGCGTCCAAAATATATACAGAAACATTGAATTCGGTCTAAAAAAGCACCTTAATTTCGTATGTTAATAAGAACAAAAACATATAAAGGTGCATGAGTGGATGCTGTTTTCTTTAATTTATTGATATTTTAAAGAACTGTGCCTAAAATAGACTGTAAGAATCTCAATAAATAAAAAACAGGACGTATTTACAAATAATCACACGTCGCAACCATAAAATGTTTCGTAAATAAAAGGATTTACGTGATAATAAATTAATTTTCCATGTAAGAAATGAGACAGTCGAATGTTTTCACAAACGTGACGAACGATTACTGATAATATATTCATATAAGAAAACAAGTGGTTGGAAAAGGGGTTACGAACACAATAAATATCTTGAGATATATTTAGGAATTTATGGCAAAGCTAAAAGGCTATTAAAGACTATATAATATGAAAAAAGACGGAATAGAAACAGTCGTATTGTCAGAGAAGAGTTGTCTTTTGTTGTAAACTACGCGGTATAGTAGAATCAAAAACTTCACAAATGATTGAGATTCCGTGGCGACCTCGTCTTGTGGTTTTGGTTTTACAGATATTTACTTATGAGCTGATCTCGAGTTGCCGTAGTGGGCTCATCGCATGTTAGTTTTGAAGTTCCAAACTTTTATGAAGTTAATTTTGAAGATGTTATGATTTTTTTTGAAATGTCAGGATGTGGACAGCAGTGGCAGCCAATCGTCGTGCAGCAAAAAGGAAAGTTAAAAAACATTATATTTTTATTTTTCTATCATCAAAATTTATAGCAAGGCCAAGATTGTTAGTTTTTAAGACCTTAGAGAAAAGACAGGGCCATGTATTTTATTTAATTATTCAAACTGGTAGAGTGCACTCGAGTGAATGTTGGCAATACTTCACTGTGTGAATGTTGGAAGAAAAGATGTACTGTAAATATTAGATTGAAGATCATTTTTCGAAAGGGTATTTTATGTGTTTGTTTTTTCTTTTGTTTTGTATGCACATGTGTTTTGATGTCGTCATACGCGAGGTAGAATTCGCTTAATATTATTGTTAAAAGAGTACGGAATAAACCAAGCCGGTATTCTTAAACGGTTTTATGACAGAATTCCATGGAGTAGTAGTAGTAGTGGTAGTAGTAGTAGTAGTAGTAGTAGTAGTAGTAGTAGTAGTAGTAGTAGTAGTAGTAGTAGTTGTTGTTATTATTATTATTGTTATTATTATTATTATTATTATTATTATTAGTTAGAAACAACCTAAATGAGAGGGAATAATTAAAATATATACATCATCCTGAAGTAATAGTAATATTATTCTCGATTTCCTGTATAGGATCGATTTGCGAACTCACGATATATATATAAATTCGTTGGAATTGTATATACCAACCCGTTTTAGGAAGACAAAGCTTTAGATATTATAAAAGTAATTTTATTTGTATTTATAAAGAAAAGGGTTGTGAGTATATATATTTATTATTTATCGTATGGTAATACACATGGTGATATATATAAACGCCTTATCTGCAGAAATGTAAGATATTGTACCAAAACCAAAACAAACAGAATACAATTCATAAGATACAAGTTTAAAGGCAAACATTTAAATTTTTAATGTATTCAATTGCAGCACTAGTTGCCGTCAGGAAATCTTCAAATGGTCCGTCATACGCTCTATCAGGGCATTCCGTTATGATGTGGCGTACGGTTTGTTTAGTTGCTCCACAATCGCAGTTTGGCGTCAAGACCTTACCCCATTTATGTAGGGAGTCCGCGCATCTTCCATTATTAGTCCGTATTCTATTGATGGTTGTCCAAATTTTGCGTGGTTGATGAAAGGCAGGGGGTTTCGTTCTTATGCAGGGAAAGTTGCAGCAGTGTGGTGATCGGATCTTTGTCCAGGCGCGTTCCCAGGTGTCTATCAAGTTGAACTGTGATGTATGTAACTTCTGGGCGGTTTTCAAGGTTGGGTTTCTGGATCTCAGCCTATTTCTTCCAAGAGTGTTGACATCTTGATGAATTGGGAGGTTGCGATTATCCTGTATACGATCGAATTCTCTGCTAAGAGCGGCTTTGCGTCGTAGATCGGGGGGTGGAATGTGACTTAATATGGGCAGCCATTCAACTGGGGTTGATCTTAGTGCTCCACTTATGATTCTCATGGTGTTGTTTAGTTGTGCGTCAAGTTTCTTTGTATGTGCACTATTAAGCCATACCGGAGCTCCGTACTCCGCAGTAGAATATACTAGTCCGAGTGCTGATGTGCGGAGAGTTTCAGCAGTAGCTCCCCACGTCGTCCCGCTCAATTTGTGTATAATGTTGTTTCTAGTGCGTATCTTCGCGGCTGTGTTCTCCAGATGTTGTTTATAGGAAAGTGTTCGGTCCAGAGTGACTCCTAAGTATTTGGGTTGCTTATTATGTTGGAGCAATCTGCCTTCAAAGTGAACTTGAAGTTGTCTATTTGCTTCTCCGTTACATAGATGAAAGCAGGTTATCTCTGTCTTATTAGGATTTGGTTTCAATCTCCATTTCCGAAAGTAAGCTCCTATTGTTGCAAGATCATTTGTTAAGGTGGCTTCAGTTTCCTCGAATGTTCTATGTCCTACTGCCAGAACCCAATCATCCGCATATCCAAACTTTCGAGATCTAGTATCAGGCATGTCAGAGATATACAAGCTAAACAGTAGTGGTGCGAGCACGGATCCTTGTGGAAGTCCTTCGTTTAGCGTCTTTGTTGAGCTTTTCCTATTACCCATGATGACCTGGAAGGTTCTGTCAGCTAGCATGTGAGTATATATAGAAACCATGACAATACATCAACAAAAATTTAATTCACACATATTTTATCATTACTACACGAATAAGGATTGATTTAAACAGATTAACAAATATTATAAAAATAATTTTTCAAGTAGGGTCTCTATTAACAGGTAATTTTGATACATTTTCATGGGGAGTTCAACACTATATATCTTAATTTTAAGTTCTTTCCTAATCTCAAGGGTTTCTGGACATTCAATAATACGAATGCAAAAAAATGGGGAAGTACAAATTGGACACGGGTCCGGGTCTGATATTTTGAATAGATGACTGTTGCTGAGGTTGAAGCGGCCGATACGTCGCCTTGTAAGCATGTATTGTTCTCTTCTATTAATTTGTTTGTTTGGCAGAGTACTCCTTAGTGAATCGTTAAGGAGTCATGAAACGCTCTCCCCGAGGGAATCGTTCACTACGCCCAAAGCACTTTAAAAATAATGTTTGGTGCGTAACACCTAAATAAGTGAGCCTGTTTCGTAAAAATAAACATGCTAATCTCACAGGGTTTTATCAAATGATGCGAGGGATCGAGCCGACAGGCTCGAGTTCGAAGCACGTCGTGCGGAATTTGGGACCAACCATCCATCCATCCATCCATCCATCGAGAAACTTCGTGTCAAAGTGCATTGATTGGAAAATTATATTTACCTCAAAAACAGCCTGCTACCAACAAGTAGTGACATTTAATTTCATACATATTTAAAGTGCCCTGTGGATTTCATGGCCATATTCCTAAACCGACAGTCTGATGAGTGAACCATTAACGAAGGTACGTTTAATTGAATGGGAATAGTTTTCTAAAGGATTCACTGTGGAATACGATAAACTGTATTAATAAGTATGTACTTTGGATTACGTCTGTATGTCTGTTTGCACGTCACTTGCAATAGATGGGATCGCAATATCTGCTTAAGGATTATGCATGAGAGAGAGAGAGAGAGAGAGAGAGAGAGAGAGAGAGAGAGAGAGAGAGAGAGAGAGAGAGAGAGAGAAAGAAAGGGAGAGAGGAAAGAGTGAGAGAGAAGACCATAGAATTTAAATGTGCCAGTCTAGTGTGCTAGGCAAGTAGTATATGCATATATGAGTAAGCATAATATGTGTATATTAATTTGGGTGTGTGAATGTTTGTGAATGTGTGTGAATCATTTCCGTATTGTGATTAAAGAAACTCTCAAATTAAGATCGGAATAGTTAACGCTATGAGTGCCACTCTCCACGCATCTACATTACCCTTCGAAATTAAAATTTCTTAATGATCTCAACCCATTCGATGATCGTCTAACAAACTAAAATTAACAAATTTAGAATAAATACGTTTTTGAACAATAAAAACAGAAATTTACGTCCAGATTTGATGAAAAATACAAACCATATGAAACCCCATTTTATTGGACCTACCGTTTTAAAATTAGCAAACTTCATTTAACCTTTCTTAATATTATTATTATTATTATTATTATTATTATTATTATTATTATTATTATTATTATTAAGAAGAAGAAAATAAGAATAATACAATAATAATAATAATAATAATAATAAAATAATAAAATTAATATTATTATTTTCTCATTTTTACACACATTTTATAACACTCATTACTCACATTTCCTATTTTCTTTTCTACGTCCAGAGGTTCATTTATAAGGTATTTTCTTATTAACTAAATTTTCTCATATTCTATGGCTACTTCTCCATTTACTGAATTATTTTCCCTTCCTTCCCCACTTGCATTCTCACGCTCCTTGAATTCAAAAGCAGTAGCCGGATCGAAGACGCCGACTCATCACTTCTTGATTTTCGCTCTTTGGCGAGGAACCGCGCGGAACGGCGAGGAGAGGGCGGAGTCGACAATTAGCCTTAACCGCAGCCATGCATTATTGATGAGGCAGATCGCAGCCGATGAGATGGAAATAAAGTTTACCCTCCGCCGCCGCCGCGCCACCTCCGCACCGCGCCACGTGACTACCCTGCGCTGCCGCCACTCGCCGCCGCTACCAACTTTAGCTTTCCGCACCGTCAGCTCTTCAATCGTAACTTAATTTTTTTAATCTATTATATTTATTTTTACCAGTACTGGTTCCGGCGAATGTACAATAACACCTTTCAGATCTACCGTGCTACTGACTTGGGGATCACACATTCGATCTCCAAATGGTGCAAAAGTCATTGCACCACCATGGATAACCACGTGAATAACCATCGTGCCAGCGACTTGGGAGGCCGCGCATGCGATCCCGGAAAGGTTCCAGAAGCCACCGTGGCTACCCCGCGCTGCCGCCCCTCGCCTCCTCCGCCGCCGCTGCCGACGTCAGCCCTCAGCACCGTCAGCTCCTCAGAACTGAGTTAATTTTTCTAATGTAATATATTTATTTACACACTCACCGGTAACAGCGAGCGTTCAGGAAACGCCTTACAGCTCTAACGTGCCAGTGACTTGGAGGTCGCGCTTGCGATCCCGGAAAGGTGTCAGAAGCCATCGCCATCGTGGCTACTCTGCGCTGCCAACACTCGCCGTCGCCGCGGCCGACATCAGCTTTCAGCACAGTCAGCTCCTCAGCCCTGATTTATTATTATTTAATATATTAATGTTTACACCGGTAATGATGAGCGTACATACAACACCTTACAGATGAATGCGAGTGACTTGGAGGTTAAGGCTTCGATCTCGGAAAGTTGCCATAATTTTTCTTGATGTGTTTAACGGTGAATTTGTATCGGCTGCCTCTATCGAATTCATTGCCCGATTGTTCTGATCAGTGGTTTCTGCGGTTTACCACATCACTTTCACCTCAAGAGTGCCCAAGCAGCATTCTAGAATACGGGCTACGGTACGCGCGGGACTCTTCCTACCCACTCCCATCCTTAGGCCTGAGCGATGAGTACATCATCCATCATATGGAACACCCCCAATGATTCGGAAAATTAGTAAGATGCCTCGGAGCTCTGGAAAGCAGTGAAATGCTGTGCATTTCCGACGTCTCAGAAACTTGGCTGGTTCAAAATATTTGGAATAATAATAGTAAAAACAACAACATAGAAATACTAAACATTTGGGGGGTTGCAGAGGCTAGGAGCAGAGTTCAAGTGGGCGAACCTTGCGGGTTTCTTTATGAGTAGGTCATAAATGTTTTCACCATATCTAAATAACATTCATTTGCTCATTTATTTTATTCATCCATCATCATTAATATTCACCTCTCATGATTATCTTATCATCTGTAAAACAGTAGAGACCCAAGTTAAAGCAGAGGGAGAACATAAATGCGTCGTCGTCATCGCTTTCTTGCGCTCGGAAATCAGTACGGCATCATCATAAAAGTAGGGAAAAAATTTAAGGATCTATTTGAGGAGCTCTTTGCTTCCTCTTAACAACATTCACATATTCCATTTCCCATCAGTATTTTCCAATGCTCCTGCATAGCATACGTCATTTTTCGCGTCTTCCTCCTTTCCATCTTTCCTTTTCTTTTCTTTTGACATTGTTAGCTCTCATCATCACCCTCACGATGTTTAAGCAGTGAATTGCTGTAAGGTCATAAGAGACTTACTTCCTGACTAAATTTAATTTCAAACATAGTTACAGAAAAATATTGCACAACGGAACGTCGATATATTGAATCTGGAGAAAATATACCGTTAAAGTTAATACATGTTTTGATTCATTTACTAGATGCGAGGTATTGAGAAGAATAATAAAGTAGTTTCTTTAAGAAGTGAAAATTAACTATCTGCTCAGCGTTCTACCGCATCATTCTCATGAAAAACGAACATAACTAATTTTTTAATGCAAAAATGCATTCGTATTGACATTATAACGAACAATTTTGAATGGTCCCTGAATGGTCGGAGGCAAAAACATCTATGTGCTACGCTAAAAAGGAATACACCATGGGTCTCTTTCCTACTATCAATATGTCAGAGAGCTTCATATCTTTGCGTTTCACGCAACGGTCTTGGTTCCTCTTTGCTGAGTGGAAGTAGCGAAAGAAGAAGAATGTGGACCCATTTGACACCACGACGTAGTCTCCAGTAGGTTCAATCAGTGTTTTTCAGTGAGCAAATTGTGAAGTAATACTAATGTAAAATATCAGTGAATATTGATGCAGAAATACATCAAAAGGCTCTCGTTACGTTTTCAACATTCAGTATCTTTCGATGAAAAGAAGAAAAGCACGAATTAATTTCTATACAGCGTTCCAAAATTAGAATTCATTCCAGTTAGACTTCGTTCTTTTATATTTTTTTTACTAAGAGAAGTATATCAACGTGAGTTGGAATAAGCAAGGAGATGAGACATGGAATAAATTTAGAGTAATTAACGAGGTATTCAAGTCGAAGCTTTCGAAATATCGAAGTATTGTTTTATTAATAGAGTGAAGCGTGCTACGCATGTCACCAGCCCTGAGCCACATGGTCAAGTAACCTTGACATATACGGGCGTCTAATGTAACTGGCTCATTTTTCAATGATCATAAATCAATTGAGGAATGGTATCTTGAAGGTGCCCACTTGTGGTGAACGAATCTGACCATGAAACAATCACTTGCTCTTTTTTTACAGAGGGAACCTGTAATCAAACATCCGCACATAAAAAGAGTTTATCGTCCGCATTCATAAATTCCTTTAGCTATCATTGATTGATTGGTACCTAGGAACAATATATTGTTACAATACTAATTGAAAGTTATATCTGTAGTGACAAACTTTCGACATACAGTAGAGGAATATCCATTAAAGCAACCTGCTAAAAGCTACGACAAATATGGTAAAAAGAAAACTAGTGAAGCGAGAATTGTTATATCTACTAAAATAAAATAATATTGAAATTTTTTCTCTTCAATTTACTCTGCCAATGCTGGTGAACTTTATTTATAACGTTAGGTTTTGTTGATGTAAACAATATAAAAACATTACAATATATGAGTTTGTGTCGGAAATGAAGATAAATGCTTGTGTATAATTGAGTTCTAACAAATACTAACTAAATTCTTCTTTATTCACATAATACAGCACGAAACATGATTAAATAATTAAGGAAAGATACTTATAAGTTATAATCATTGCTTGTTTGCTCTAAATTAGAATTTATCAACATACTGACTTTCAATTTTTTTAGAGTTCAACTAATATTGAGTTTCGACTTATGCTGCTATTCATATTTTAATGTTTAATAACATTTGATCATAAATAATGATTGGCTGAATTATCAGTCTATTCGTTGTATTTAAATGAAACCTGTTTCAGGTTTTTGGGACCTGAATTAAGAAGGTAAATTAAATAAGAAAAATGCAAATAAATAGACAAATATGTAGTACGATTCAAAATAATGAATACTTTTTCGGGGCAAAATCTCTTTAGAAGAAAAATCAGTTCCTTCCTCTGGTTATTGCGTAATTTTTTCGCAAATCAGAAATAATTAATTAAATCTGTAAGGTCGGTATCGACATTTCCCACAATCTTCTTAATTGAATTGAGTACTGTGTTTGGATCTTTTGCAAAGTGTCTACCTCCTAGGACTTATTTTCATATGTGAATACTTCCTTCTGGAAGGTTAAGCATCATATTTCTCAACTAGCCGCCACAGACGGAAACGGAAAATTTAAGCTCTCAACGTGTCCATCACATACATATTTATTTTAGCATGAGTATATTAATCTGAAGGGAAACTCATTGCGTAGCGTGCGTCAAACGAGTTAATTTGAAGACTAATGCAATTATTAACATTAGAATTGTTTTCAATTTTTTTTATTTGTTCCGAAAAAAGTTCCAATTTCCCAATAAACAATAAAATTCAACAACATCGTGATAATAGGTTTGAAGTGAGGTTTCAAATGGAAGGAGGAAGAAGAGAAGAAGGGGAAGAAAGAGCAAATAATTCAATGACAAGAAATATGAATATTATAAGTTAGATTATCAATAAGACTATATTAAGTAATACTTCTCATGATAGGGCAAAACTAAGGTGGAAAAATCATAATTTAAATCATCAAACCAGCTTCAGAACTCCCGTAACTGAAACGCCATAGTCAGTTATCAATTCCAGTCTCACCTAAAAGCATCTCACCTTATCATCTCATTACAGTTACGACACTAAAACATTTTCGTAGTTCGTTACATTTTCTCCCGAATTCCGAATAGTTTGTCCGTTCTGAAGCAGCCGGGAGCTTTGCCGCCGCCAACGTCTCATCCATCATTGAAGTTCCCGGTGCTCACGTAACAGCGCGGCGCCGCCGCAAACCAAGTGGAAAGCAGCGCGCCGGGCTGCGGGCGCAGATGGGAAATCGCTCGGAGGAATCCGACTGACGTAAGCGGCGCCTCCTTCGAGCCCCGTGGCACCGCTCCTGTGCACTCTCAGAAATTTCTGCAGTATTTTTAATATAAAAGTACATGAAAGTAATTTTCATGTGCGTAAATTAAATTTAATGTACATGTACAGTAACTTAAATTTACGTGTACAATTAAATTTAATATACCCACGTAAGTTAACAGTTGTACATTACATCTAGATTGATTTTCATTTAAGCACTAAATTTAATGTACAGGTATATGAATCTCCCTTTAATGTAAAAGATACATTAAAATGCATGTATAGTCGTATATTAAATCTACAATAAATTGAATGTAATTTCTGACAGTCAACCATAGACGTCTGCTCTCTACTTAACAACGAGGGTGCATTTGGTGGAAGACTGAAAAAACAACCAGAACGCTTGGAGAGGTCGAGTGGATTGAATCGAAAACATTTCAGATCCAGGTAGCGGATTGGTTATTGTATGTTAAAGATTCCAGAGAACGAATTCTAGGGGTCGAGTAGATTGGATCGAAAGGGTTCTCAGATCTCTGAGTTGTGGACTGGATTTAATACGTTAAAGGTTCCCTGTGCAGTGGTGTGTCTCATTAATTTTGAGTTGATGGAAGACATGAAAGACGATCAGTATGTTGTAAAGAAATAATTTATTTAAAAAAGGTTATTATTTCTCACGAGTGGTTGAAGCAGTTGGCAGGTAGTCAACTGGACGTTCAGAAGATTGAGAAGTTTCATTAAGTTTAAACTGTTGCCAAGACATTTTTTTCTCATGACACATCTGTTGGTTTAATATATCTCACCTGCATCATATTATGAGCAGTTAATCTGCGTTCACTCATGAATGTTAAGAAAAGTGACTTTTTTCTATGCTTCACACATCACTGACAAAAATGCCACAAAGTGTTTGTCATTTTAAACATTCCATCCCTCGCTCTTTTTTAATGTTATACTGTACCCTTTATGACTTGAAATAAGGTATGTTCTATTAAAAGTTTTGCTATTATTTGTTAATTTTACTCCAATATTTATTCTGGGAATTCTAATTTGTTGTTGACGTTCTTATAGGAAGAAATAAAAGAGGTCATCTTCGTCAACATATTAGTCGACCGACACAGTCGACCGAATTTTGCCGACAGCAGCGAGACTGACGATGACGGCAAAGCCGTCGAAAGCCGGTTATCTTAATAAAGCTCATATGTTGACGAAGATGACCTCTTTTATTTCTACCAATATTTATATCTGTAAAATAAAAATGAGGTGGGTCATATTATTAACACATGCTGATAATATACACCAATAAACAGCTTTGAGAAAACGTGTGTAATGGGCAAGATGATGCATAATTTAACTGTATTGGATAGATAAAACAAATAATGCAACTTTGAAGTCGTAATAAAAGGTCGAAACCTAGACAGTCAACAGAAAAGAAACGTGTTAAACAGCCCTAAGCTGCGGATTTTGAGATGAGAGAAATCACCACAATTTAGCTAGTTTAACCACACCAGCAAATGGGACCTGAACCATTCACATCTAATCATACGAGATTAAATTTATAAATACGAGATCCACATTTTACTTGAATTAAAAACTCAAATACAGTTCCATTTAGAAAGCATTTCGAGGGTCGATCAAGAGATGAACGTTGAACCCTGAGTTACCCACGTATTAGATCATTCGTCTCCACTGAAAGTATGAAGTTCATTCATAAAGTACTTCCAATACAAACAGCATTCCTCTCGCGATCGCCTGGGAATCCTCGAGTGGAACGGGGGCGGGGCGGGGGCAGGGGCGGGGGGCGGGGACGGGGGCGGGGGCGGGGGCGGAAGCGACCCCCCCTTACGCGAGAGCGAAAGTGCTTTCTCTGAGCCCTGGTTGCAGCGGAAGGCGTTCCCAAGTAACACTGCATAAGGCTCGTAAAGCGATAGCAATCTGACGCAATTTCAGCTGTTCCCAAACAAAGATACAGTCGCCGCCGCCGCCGTCACCGCCGCCCCGCTGCTCCGGCGCAACACTTTCCCTCCCCCTTCCCACTCACCCGCGCGCCCGCTCCGGGCCTCGCCACCACCCCCGCCGCCCGGAAACACGGAGTTGGCACCGTCGCCGTTCCTCGTTTGGACGTTGCCGGAAACGGCCACTTTATAAATATTACGCCTGCCCGCCCCGGGTAACACCGCGAAAATACGGCGGTCCACGTAAGAATGGTTTGCCATTAGGCAAATCCTTATCCCTAAATACACTACTTTTCAGAGTAAAAAATGTTAACCAATGATACTGAAATGATATATAATATGATGGTCGAAGCGAGAGAAAGCAAGATAATGCTGGTCATTATGTGTCGTTATAATTAAGTAAATATTTTACAACCGAATTATATGAGACAAGTGTATTCGTCTGCTCATGTTAATAGAGGTAAAAACGGCAATCAACGTTCACATGGAAAAAAAGTTACTTTCTCTTCCTTAGAAAATGAGAGTCCTCCGCAGAACTGCCTTTGTTATATTGTTGGAAATCTCAGAAGAAAAGAACGTTTGAAGGCGACAATCACTACTTCATAAGCAGTTATTACTATCACACATTTATTCTGTAACACAAGCTTTGTCCAGTCTGTGATACACAATGTAAAATGGATAATATTGTAGAATATCTCTCAAAAGAGAAGAAGTTACAGAGTGGTTAAGTGATGAAGTTGTCTGAGCTTATCAGTTAACAAAATACGAGAACTAAACAAACAGTGCAATAAAATACTGTTGTGTTACTCTCCAAAATGCATGGTGAATATAATTTAACGTACGTAATATACTTGTTATCTCGAACTTTCTACAGTTTATTTTATCTCATTGCCAATATATATTTATTAAGATATATCAATGATATATAGGTCTAGAGGACACAAAGCAAACTACCTACATAATGCAAATAAATAATACATAATGGTATATTGGAAAGAAGGGTTATTATTGCATTGAAAGATATTTATTTTATTTTAAGGTAATTTTATACACATTATCAATCGACCATGTCCATTTTCCGTCGACATTTATCCAATAACCATCGACATTGAACTCCATATGTGTGCTACTGCTGCAATGATATTATATGTACGTACCCTTCAATCCTGCATCAAACAGTATTACTTAGCTGTAAGGGAGATGCCGCGTCCAAGGAACAGGTGTCGATGTTTCGGCCGCCATTCTGCGACGTTATGTCCTGAGGAAGGTCTCATTGCGCCCTGAGGTAGATCGCAGAATGGCGGCCGAAACGACAGCATCTGTGCCTTGGACGCGTGGCGTCTCCCGGACAGCCAAGTGCATACAGACTCCGGCCGCTGGAGGCCTACGCTCTTACTGCATCAAACAGATTTGAGACGTAAAACAGAAGTTAGCATACTATGAAGTAGATGAGACATTAGGGCACATGTGAGGAGCAATTTATTTTTATATTTATTTATTAGCATATTATTTTACATTTATATCTGGGATGCAAAACTCGGGACCATCCCGGCATACGCCTTAAGCGATTGAGTAAACCCAGGAAACCTCAATCAGGATGGCGGCTGAAGGCCGAGGGAATTGACAATAATTGAAAAATATAGGAATATATACATTAATTAGAAAGAACAATGGTAATACAAAGATAGTGAAATTAAATAACAAACCTATACAATAAGAATAAAAATTGCGTAATGATAAGGCATATTGTTAATTGATGGAAAAAAATGAGTTTGATATGAAATCGTGTAGTTTTTAATACGCTCTGCACGCTCCTTCTTTTAGATTTCTTCAAAACGCATTTAATTTAATGCGTTAAAATGCGTTTTGAAAAAATATGAAAGAAGGGGCGTGTAGAAAGTATTAAAAAATATGATTTCATATCAAACTCAATTTTTTCCAGTAGTGAAAAATATGCGTTTTGTTTAGTTGCTCTTCATGAAATCCACAACAAATATTACGCAGCTACATGTTACACCATCGCCCACAACTCGACAACTACGCGTGTCAGAGACTCAAAACTCAGTTTTCGTGTCCCTAATAGGACCCCTCGTTATGTCGTTCGTACCTTAATGTATAACACTGGCTTCTTTTTCGACGTTCTATTACATTTTTGAAAGTTTCTCTAACCTCATAGCACGCGTTTTCAGTAACACTGGAAATTGCGTTCCAATGTGAAGCTATTCATACTTTTGAACAAGATTTACAAAGTGTGAAATGTTTGCACGGATCCAGCTATTTAATTCTTTATTATTATTTCACTTTTACACAAATTATTGGTCTTAAACAGCTACCACACAGATACAACATTAAAGCATGGTAACTGAATTGTTTAACCTTTAGAACATTATGTAATTAATATAATACAATATAAAATGTCAAATTTAAAATTACAAAACAACAGCTAAATTTAAAAGCTTAAGAATCCGACACGTCCTCCCATGAAACTCCTGATCAATGAGCTGATACTGATGACTGATTGTTGAAGAGCGAAGATAGTACGTCCATAACTAGGTCGTCGAACGATCTGATAAGACGTTTTGGTACGACTTCGGTTGCTGATTGGGACAATTAGAACAGTTTTGACGTCTGCAACATGTCACTGTTCTCTCACTGCACATGCTAGCTCTCGGTATTTTTAGATTTTTGCCTGATATGTTGTCATCATCGCCTCCTATATTGTTTTAGGAGTAATACATACCTTTTGCGCCTCTTACACGCAACCAATTACCAATTTTATACACGAAGTCTCTAAAGAAAGAGAATTTCACGGAGACGTGACGAATTTAACTGTGACTTTAAAAATAAGAATAATTTGTTGAAAACAACGCTAAATATTCATGTCAAATGTCACCCGCAACACTTGGTCGGATTTTTAAATATATATCGTTAAATAACTCCTAAATGAAGCGTTTTAGTGCCTTAAAATTAAACTTTTGAGGCTAGAGGCCTCAAAGAAACGCTGATCACACAGTATTCTACAGGACGAAATCGAGGACGTTATGGATTAAATATTCCATAACATTTTTCCTGGGTCGACGTTCTGGGATTCTCCCCCAGCTGATCAGAGCCTGTAGAATCTGCAACTGTATCTGAAAATAAACTAATTACTTGATTTTCTACGCGATTGGATTACACGGGTGTACCTCTCTGCACGGTAATAACGTTAAATAAGAATAGTTTGTATTGACAAGGGTGTATTGTATTGTTATCAATTACAAGGAGTCCAGTGACGTAGAATAACAGGGTATTGAAGAAAAATATATATTGTAGGCTTAACATGGATCTGGAAAAATAGGGAAGAAGGAGGGATTATTATTATTATTATTATTATTATTATTATTATTATTATTATTATTATTATTATTTTTTTTTTTTTTTTTTTTTTTTTAAGCCTCTGGGATTGCTCATGGCCAGCGTACTAACGTCCCGTGCTGCGGTCCCGGGTTCGATTCCCGTTCGAGGCAAAGTAGAGTTGTAGCTTTCCTTTAAAAACGTCCCAGTCTCTGTAGCTGTGTGACGAAGAAATCCTGAAGCAGGCGGATCTAGCTAGTTACGGTGAAGATAATACGTCATGTTCGTCTCGTGTCGCTCTTACCTCCAAGCATGGGAATTTAACTAGACCCAGGCAAGGGGGACACCGGTAGCTGGCCGGACTACCGACCCAATAACGCAAAATACATACAATATTATACATCTAAGTATTATTATTATTATTATTATTATTATTATTATTATTACGATTCCTATTATTTTAAAACATGTTTAAAAGGCGTACCACTGTTTCATTGACGTGTTAGGGAAAAGGAGCCCCGCTGAGGGAATCGGTGGGCGCGGCGCGGCGTGAAGGGAGCCGGCGGGCGCGGAGGCGCGGCGGGGCCGCAGGGGAAGGGCAGCGCGCGCCGGTCGCGGATAAAAGGTGTCAGCGACTCGGAAGCGGCTTTGTGGCACCCGGCCACTTCCAATCACCCGTTTCTGAACGTCACTCGCAGCCGAGGCCGACCCCCAGCCCCCGGCCCCCGCGCCAAACAGATCGATGGCGGACCGGCTGCAAACTCAAGACGAGCGGGGACGGTATAAAAGGATTCCCTCCATTCAACACCGACGGTGACTGTAAAAAGTACATTTCTTATTTGATAATTATTAATCATTTTTGTTTATAATGTTTGAATACCTAATTGTCAGGGTCGTTAAATCGATTATTTATTTGTTTATTTGTTTGTATTCAGCTCTTTTATGTCCCGTAAAGGGCAATTGGCCTCGGCGCCGTGAGATCCCGGAGTTGCATCACGAGATGAAACGAAATCGGGAAAATTTTAGCGATTTTTAGAAAAATTAGCGATTAGCAAAAGCAATAAATAAATTTGATATTTTAAATACATTTATGAAAGATTGCATGAGTATGTGATATTTTTATACAGTTCTTTTAAACGTGTCCCACTATCTCGATTGCGTTTTTTGACAACCTATGTTGATCCATTATTTAGCAAACGTTGAGATGATCCGTTTCTTTTCACACCATTAGCACCTGCAAGTTTTCACTGTTTTTGACAAAATAATAAATAAATAAACTCATTATATGGGAAATCCTATAAGGGTCGGTTCATATTGTACGAAGGTAATAATAGTTTCGTAACATTTTTGTCATATTTCAAAATATGGAATAAAAGGAAGAAGTATGAAAAGAATGAGTCCATTGGACGACCCCAATATATTTAACGTGTTTTGTCACAAAAATGCATGCTCCACACAAGTGAATGAAGGAGGTGATATTCCGTGAAAGAAATTAATAATAGTGTAACAGTGTAACTGTGTAACAGTAAATAATGACAAATTTTTATTGTATCGTGTGTTTGTTTACACGGAATATAGTTGAATGACGTTCATAAAATAACAACTTTAACGTTTCGAAAATTTTGAATTGTAAGCACATTGACGAGGCATAACAAACAATAGGAATTCGAAGTGTAAACGAATAAACCTAAAATAAACGAAATAGATCTCGTAGGTGGAGGATTATTAATAAGTTTTGTTGGATGGGAACACTATCTCATCTGGAAACATTTTACACTCTATTTCCACTCAAAAGAAAACACGCTTCTATCGGCAGGTAATTGTGAAAGGGAGGCATACAGAAGACGAACAAAACCCGCCAAGTGCATTCTGGAGCGAGCGAGAACAGCGCATGAAAACGACGGACGTTGCTCGTGAGCACGCGTGCCTGCAGTGTGCGACTGCCCATTCACGCACCCACGCACGTGCGCCAAGTGGGTTATGAAAGTGGCCCAGCTGCGAAGACCCTTTGAAGCGGGCTTCCGCTTTCGCACTATCAATGTGTGTATCAGTGCGCAAGCGGCAGAAAGATGTTTCCTTGTGAGATGAAGATAGATGAACCACTTTGTACAAGAATGTAGTGTAACGCTTAGTACCAGAATGTGTCTGAAAACAAATCCACCCGAAATTTATTACATGCGTGTCCGATTTTTTCCTTGTTGTGTGAGAAGTTTGTTTTGCAATACTTGCTAATCGAAATCTAATAATATTACTTACGGAAATAAAACAATTCTATATTCATAAACTTTTGCTCTTGGGCCCTAAGCAACTTGTGATAATAGTGCATTACACGTAAATGTTCGTTGCCGTAGGTTTGGCTTTAGGCTTCATGAATTATACAATTATTACTGCGTTTCTGCGCACTGTTTCATTATCAGCGTGTAGTGTCATTTTTATTAGCCATGATATTCAAACACTGTGGCCAATGCAGGTCTTAATCATTACTTCAAAAGATGTACTGATTTTTCTCATCATTCATAGACATGTCACCTTATAAGTCCGGGTAGACCAGGGCTGCTCAAGCAGAGCGAATGGGGAGCGCGCAGAAGAGTTAGCCACCGAGAACATGACTCCGGAGGCCCAGCTTTCCGCGGCTTGCGATAACCTCTGTCACAGTGTCCTGATAACTCCAGTCACGTCAGCATTGAAGTCGACGCGGGCACTTCGCAGACCACAGCGTCCTCACCGCCAATTTTCAATGGATCAGGGGAAGAAAAGTATCTTTTCACAGATGGCGGCAGCTATGCCAAATGTTTACTTTGCAAAAACATGCTTAATCACATGAAGTTCAATTTGCAACAACATTATACGGTTAATCATGCTGCTGAATATGACAAGTACTTTGAAGGACAACGTAAGGAAGTCTGGAGTGCTATGAGAAACAATGCGTTTCAAGAAGTACGTTTTGGATGTATATTTTGATGTTTCTATATTGTTTTAACAGTAAACTAATACAATATAAAATATATTTATTTTATTTATTATAAAACTGTCCCTTTGGGAATGAAGAACTAAATACTTTCCAAATATAAATCTCAAAAATAACTTCAGTGTCAAACATTCACGAAACATCGACTATTGGAGTGTACGTAGATGCGTTCGGAATTTGAAATGTGATTTAAGGAAATGTGATTTACAATTAGAATTTAATACATTTGTTACACTTTTTTAGTGATTACAATTAGAAATAACTGATTTGAAGTGTGACACTGAATTAAGAGAAAAATTTCAAACAAAAGAAACATTTATTCGAATTTTATGAGAACATCACTAAAAAACGTTTTCCAAAACTGAATTGGAATGCTGATTGGATATTTCGTATGTTTGGATCAACGTAAAAATGTGAGCGGTATTTTTTCTTTGAAAATTCGTAAATATCGAATGAGAAGTATCATTACACATCACAATGTGAAATGTAAGAAGAAAAATAACTGATTTACAATTAGCTTGATTTTTTCATTTTAATCTCATTTACTGTCAATATTTCCGTTACTACTTTGTTTAGAAACATTTTGTTCGGTAAATTTTAAGATACTTTTTCGTAATCAGTAGCATAATTAACTGTCCTGTCGCAGCAATTAAATTTCTTAATGCGCTTTAGTACTCTTTTGCAACTAAAAATTTGGCATAACTGGTTGAAATCTGCAAAAAGAATTTTTTTTCCATGAAAATTGCAATGAAAATTCCTTTTTTTATTTCAAATCACGAAAATATTTGTATGACTAGTAAATATTCCAATAAATGTTACAAAAATATTTCACTGTTTTTCTGTCGGAATATTCTTTCCCAGAGCAGTGAGTCGTTTTTAGTCCGAGGAATGGCAAATACCCCCCAAAAACAAGTCACGACCTACTGTGCAGCAAGCTGGCGATCTATAAAATATGACGTAATCTGCTCCGTCTGTTGCTGGAGCTACTAGAACGACCAGGGAGCTAGCAGACGTTCCTCCTCGGAGCAGATCGTGGACTGTTATGACTGGAGCTTTAGCGACAACCACACAACAAAAATACTTCAACATTAAGGAACTGCTGGTATTACATACTTTAGCACACACTTACTCGCATTATATATAACTTGTGTAATTTTTGAAAATTCATAAAATTCATCGAAAACCTTCCCTGCGTTGTTTTTATACACTTTGTTTCTTTTCTGAGCAAACAATTGAAGTCATTTTTGATACAATTGTGACAATGCCCTTGAGGCATTCTATAAAGTATCCCCCAAAACAATCCGTTTCAATTTCATTGGGTCATGGCTTCAGTCAGATCGTTCGAGGACATCAACTCCGGTCAAAAGTCTGCGTACGGTTTAGCAGCTAGCGGTGTTCACAGAAAGGCGGACCGACGGATCGACAGACACACGGCTAGACGTTTTACGGAACACCAACTTTTCGGAATCAAGAACTCATCAAAACGTGAATTCTGACCACTCAACGTGTTATAGAAAGTAATTTACTGCACTTAAGAACAATACTTATCCCTTTTTGATACCGAATAATCACTATTTTTTGCTGCAGCAAAGCAATACTTTCTCTATACCACGTAAGTAGTATGCGAAAATGTAAACAAAATTCTTGTTATACCTTTTTAACCTTAAGGAAGCTCAAATGTAATGTTTTGAACAAAAGTTTCAAGAGCACTTTTGTATATAAATTCATTAATTTAACCACTCACTTATCTCCTGCAATCATTGAATTTCTCTAATAATATGAGCTACAAGGCGAATCTAGCTCTCTTAGAATGCGAAACATTTGATCAAGTACTCAATGAATGGTAATGTAAAAGTGTGTCATGTTCATAAATGCGTTGTAGGCGAATGCAATCTTAAAGGCAGATGTAGAACGCCAAGAACATGATTTCAACACACGTTTCTTGGCGGAGGGCTATCTAGTGTACAGGCGGCGTAGAGCGGGTCTTGCAGCAGCTGCACACGGCGTGCGGCCGCAGGGGGACGAAGGCGGAGCGCATTTGCCCATGAACCCCCTCCCCCCCCCCAAACAAAATTCTCTGCACAGGTTCTCTTTGAAATTTACATCAATAAGACGGAGACTACATTATCAGACGCTAATTTTTATTTGTAAATTGATTAAACATCAGATAACAGGGAATTTAGTAAATACAA
Source organism: Teleogryllus oceanicus (assembly GCA_964035755.1). Lineage (NCBI taxonomy): Eukaryota > Metazoa > Arthropoda > Insecta > Orthoptera > Gryllidae > Teleogryllus > Teleogryllus oceanicus. The sequence goes on along the minus strand of CAXIVR010000009.1, from coordinate 65,949,379 downwards.
TTCAAAGAGAAGAAGATAAAACAACACAGAAGAAAAAAATTGACATTAATTGATGTAATCAAGATTTTTAATTGCCATGATTATTCTTAGTAATCATAATCTGAAATCTCATCTGAAAAATATCCGTTTCGTATACTCTTTTGTTTTGATATAAAATATCAAATATATTTATTTTGTCAACACTATCTTCTTATACATAATTAGCTTTGCTTTACTACTTAAAATCTTCTTTTTGTCGATATCGAATTTCGACTGGGAATACCTCGATATCGCCAATGAAACATTGCAAAGAAGAAAAGAGTGTTTTCAAATGATAAGCTTATATTTGATCTAATAAACAGTATTTTTAAACTGGAAGAACATGACTGAACAATCACGTAATTTAGACAATGTTCGCGAAGAAAACCCCTTCAAACACACCAGAATTGAATTCAGCTAATGTTGACACGTAACACACATTTTTTTGCAACAAAATCACGTCAATTTTCTTGCATATTTCCTGTACAGGTGTTCAGTGCATTTATATTCGTTCCGAGGTCTTGTTGTAGGAAGGATATCACTTCCCATTAAATAGAATTGTTCTCAGGCCCTAAGTTTCTTTTGTCCTATGAATGTAAATTATACAAGTTCGCGAAATCAAAATCTCATCAGCGGGTGAAATTAACCGAATAAATATGTATGACAAGAGTAGTATCTGAAATTGTTGTAAGATAATCCTTGTTAATGCATCAATTGAAGGGATAGTAACTCGTAGAATTGCAGAAGGGAACATATCTAGAATAATTCGAATTACTTGATTACATATTACAGAGTTGAAGCAGTCAAATGAGCTAATACTTATTTTAATCTAACTTCGTTATCACTTCGGGCCCTTATTGTACTTTAAATTACAAATACATTTATTTTCTAAATGCTCTATTAACATTTCCTAAATATTTTCTCCAATTTTCTCGCATTTAAATAAATGAATAAAAATGCTCTAGTGTAACCTGCAATTGGGGCGAGAGTGAGGTGTGGCGGGCGAGGAGAGGAAGAGTAGGGGGCAGTCGCCGCCCGACGCGCCTGATTTCCCCTGGGATCCGCCCGCTGGCCCACTGCAAGCCCCGCCCCCTCTTCCTCCCCCACCCCCGCGCTCTAATGTTGCGACCTCAGCTCTGCTTAGCGACATCTCACACAACCGATTCTTCCGTTGTCCACTGCGTCACACATGCGATTATTCCATTTTTAAATTGGTTGAGACATTCATTTTCTAGTTTCACTCAATGTGGAAGAATGTAAAGAATATTGCGTTCGAAAGGCATGAATGTAGGCACTAAAACAAAACTCCAAATTTGTAAGTCCTTATATATATTATATACATACCAACATTTATATATGGGACTAAAAGTACGCCACATAATACAAAATCAGAAAGTAGAGCCACAGCAGTGGAACATGGGACGCCTATATACAGGATATATGCCAAAGAAGCGGAGTTACAGCTAGGAGATGCGAATCGCAAGGCACAAGACGAAAATGAGTATGTCAAATTGCTAAAACCGACGCTGAGAGACATCAGAGGATAAAGAACAGAAGAAGAAGAGTGTTCTAAAGGACTACAAGAACATGTAGCATTTCTGAAGCTGCTCAATATAATCATCATGCAAGCAACTAGAAGGTCGTGACTTATTACAAATATCGCTACTCTTTGTATCAACACAGTGAGACAGTTCAGGAGCTCTGGGCTATGACCTATGCCAGTTCACTGAGCAGAAGCAGACGTGTTTCTCTAGAGTCATCTTTGCAAAGGTCGAGCGCCAGGAAGACTGCTCTTCATCTCTCTTAACCTGGTTACGTGAACCCATCGCTGTTTCCACTATGGACACTAACTCTGCAACTTTATTATTGAGTTTTACGTTCAGCTCTAGAAGCTACCTCCAAACTCACTGCTTAATCTCTGCCTCCACCACATCTCTTCTTATTAATACTCAACAAAACCTTCCATGAGATTGTGTTTCGACGCGAAGAACGCGAGTGAAATATTCTTAGCATCAATGTAGATTTGGCGACAACACACACATTCCTACGTGATCATTAGGTTTCAATTAATTCCTAAATATTTGGGAGTCGTCCACACCCTCGCCATCCGACTTGTAACCATTTTCCATGATTTATTGGCATTCCTTCAAAAGTCGGCTTCTCGTCAGCGCGTAAGAGGGACTTGACCGACCTGCGCGAAGGCGCTCAGCAATTTCTCTTTATTGAAGGAAATCATGGCGTGTGTTGGTGAGGTGAAGGTGTACTTATGTTCCTTACACCGCATGAGGTATCCCACCTGTCAGAACATGTGGCTGTTTATTTGTTTGTGATTTTACTCTTCTGGTCGTTGGAAGCCCTGATGATGGAAATACATTTCCCGAAGCGTTGACAAACAACCATGAGTTAAATATTTTTTGCTCCTATTGATCAAGCCCCATAAACCTGACTTCAGTATAATATTTATGGTCGTTAAGGATTCTGTATGTTTAAAGAAAAATCAGTGGACAATTATTATATTATTTATTTATTACAGTTTTAGAGGTGTTTTTTCGGCGTTATTTAAGGTCGCATCAACAGATAGGTCATTAGCGACCACTATTGGCATTAACGTTATGGTAACAATGAAGGTGAAACGAAATGGTGATGATAAGGGGTGAAAGGACGAACACAAATACAACCATGCCCGAGGCGGGAATCGAACCCGCGACCCGTCGGTCTGAGATCACTACAACACTACTGCCTGAGCGATCTCGGCCACTAGGCCGACTTTTAGAAGTTTATTAAATCATAATACTGCTAATTCTCTCTAATGAAATCTGACTTTGTCGAATGTGATACATTCGCGAATAACGTAAAAAACACACTTTAAATTAAACTTGCAATAGATTAAATTTTAATCAAAGAATGATGCATGAAAAAAATATTTCTTAATAGGAAGATTCAAAGGGTATTTTTCTTGCTTGCAAACACCGTAGGTTCTTTGGTTTCTTGCAAATATTCTCCAGTTAGCGGAAAGACAAAAATAATTAATCGGGAATACAACAACTCCATGACAATAGCCAGCGTCTGTGAAATAACTGCGAATCACTTCTACGAGTTACTCACCAACCATGCCCATCCCAATTTGGTTTATCATCAGTGTGTGGTAAAACCCGAACACATGACTGAACAGACGTTAAACACCGCCGCGTCGTTCTGCCGTGCCGTTCAACGATGTAATCCCACGCCCTCTCCAGCATCGCGAGTTGCTCTTCCCGCGTGCAGCCGCTGCCGACAGAGCGCTGCGTTGTGCCACGCCCCTTCCGCGGCGCGTACAGCCCTCGCAGCCCCCGATCGCACTCCGCTCGGCAAGTGCAGCTTCCGCGCAACGGCCCCGGCTCTCACTTCGCTTTCCACCACCAATACCGACCCGGAACTAGACCTATAGAAATCTGTAATTACACTTTGCAACTCCATGCAGACAGACATTTGCATTTTCGACGAAGTATATTTTTCAGTTCTTTACTCTTTCTCTGGCAGCTTTAAAAATATTCCACGCTCCTATTAGCTAACAGCATGCCATATTTATTCATTGAAAAGTGCTGATGTATGATGTGTCTTATCTTTAGAGCAACGAGTAAGTGTATATTACTCATATTATTCCTTGAGAAAATTGAGAAAGTGGTCGGAAAAAGATTTAAACTGAAGAAGGTATTTGAGTACTTCGTAACAGAAAATAAGTGTTCTCATTTAATTTGGTATCGTATACCAAACATTGGTCGCTTCACACTAGAATTGCTAGTCACCCTATTCTCTTCTGGGGAAACCCGTTGCTCTCTTTATTTATTTTAATGGCCTCTCCGTGACTCTGGAAAGTAATCAGTGTAATGATTTCGTCTCCGGAGTCTTAAAGCCTCTTCACAGAGAAGTAGCAATAGCTTCCTGGAAGCTTTCGCTTGTGCATCCTTCTCTGAAATACAATTCAGATTTCCCTTCGAGATGGTTGAAATGACATTTCGTCTCTTAGTTCCTTATTAACATTCCCATTTCTATTCTAATTTATACATGCAACTCGAGTATGCATTGGTCACGATAAACATCGCTGAGGAAGAGATTATTTGTTGTGCGTTAATTTGAGGAGGAAGTGTTTCTGTTTTCGAGAATTTGGTAGGTAGAAATGTAAATTCCTTAGATTTGTTCCAATGGACACGTCTTTAAGATAATCATGCTCATATTTCCTTCTTCTAATAAAAAAGGAATATAATTTTAAAATTTAAAATAAAAGTAATAAATTTTGACAAGAGTAATACACTATCGTAATTTCCTTACTTTAAAAAAATAATTGGTACAATGTTTGTAGATTTTATTTTTCAATACCGGTCTCTATTGTAAATGAACATAACATATAGGTTAAGAATATGGTTTTAATACTTTGTAAGCAAATTACGCAAATACATGTAATCATGATTCACAATAATGCAAACATTGAGTGCCTTCTGAATGACGCGATTTAAAGCCAATTCAAAGAACATATTGTGACATATCAATGTGGGGACAGGTTTATTACAGTATATTTGTCGTAAATGGGCGAAATGGTTGGGTCAAATAATAGGCAATATGGTGCCTTAGTAACGACGTCGTGCTTGTTGTCAGGATAAACAAACATTCATCTGACCGTGGAGGTGACGGCGAGTAGGAGGAAATATAAGAGATTTGGGGATTGGTTGAAGAAGCGTCGACTGATTATTAAAACGGAAGTTTGGGCATTTTGTCGAAATAAAAGAAAGGCGATCGCATGTCGTGACGGTGAGCAGTTCGCTCGCGAATAGATTAATTTGTGCATGTTGGGACTTTAAAATATTTTCGTGTGGTAGAGCAAGAATCGGACTTGAGGGACATATTCGGACTCTGGATATTTTCGTAGCAGAACCAGAAGTGAACTTGTGATACTTCTAAGATTTGGGGAACGTGTCGAGTTCCGAATATTTTGCTGTGCATCAATATACTTGGAGTTTTTCGCGAGTGAACTCTAATCATTCTTGAACTTATAAATTTATGCGGTTCACAAACGATACGGGACTTTGCATATTTTCTTGCTAGAAACGGAAGATAGAACTGAGAGACTTGTTTTGCGGTGTAATCATAAAAGCACTGGATATTTATACGGTGAGAACGGGCATCAGACATAATATAGTGGAGCTGGAACAAATATTTGAGTGGTGCGAAGCGGTGAATCGGCGGTGTTCGTTTTTAAAGAAGAGAAGCAGATTCGTGGTAATTGGACTTCGGGATTTCGGAGCATCAAAAAGGAAGGGAAGGCGTTTCTTCGAGGAACCACCAATCAAGAGCACGCGAAGACCAGAATCGCCGTATAAGGTTCGAACCAAGTCATAACTAAGAAAGTTTCTGAATGTAAATTTTTCACATTTTTATTTGCTACATTGATAGAAATAAACATTAAGTTTCTCTTGAAAGAAAGATAAAAATGATTTTCATTGGCCAATTCAAGCTAATAAGTAGCTAGATCAAATAATCTCTGTTTTCAGTTTCCTCACCATTCTGTATAGATGGCAGATCGAGTAATCGGCTATTAATAGATAATAGCGATTATTTCTGACGTGACCCATCGACCCAGCTAGGGGGATAATATTCAGTTTATCACAGTAATAATAGTTAAAATATTGTCGTAAACTTTTTCCTGGCGCCCATGTTATTAGAAATTTGGAAACGGGTTACGACGAATCGCCCAATACTTGTAGAAGTTAGGGGAATGTTTCAATATATTTATTTTGAAGTAATGGTTATGAAACATGTATTTGAAAAAGCTTATACTTTCAATCCTATATACGTAATTTTTTCGTTCTTCAAATACGATGTATTGATGATGCTGATCCAGTGCTATATTTTCGCCATTTAAACTAGGTGTATGAAACCTGTCTTTTATTGACACTAAGGTTTACATTGGCAATACTGACATTACCTTTCAGATACCATCAATCCCCATAGTACAAACGAATTACTGTAAATATTTACAAATATGTTACTTTAGTTTAGAAGAAACAAATTCTGTGACATTACACTACTCAGTGAGGTAAAGAAATTTTACTTTTTTGCATTACACCTTATTTGATCAGACAGAGGAAAATTGAAAGGTGTCTTCTATCTCGAATTTCTCCAGACTCCATCCAATTATGTGCGTCAGATGATTAAGAAAAAATGCCGCAAAATACCTTCCTTATTTTCAATCCGTGACGCGAGCATCTGTCCCCTGCGAACCGATGTCCGTGCATTTTTTCTCCCTCGCCCGCCGTCACGTTAAATTCCATTCCTTTTAATTAATTCCCGTTCGTCGAGGCTCTCGTTAATATCGAAGGTAATTGCCTCCGTTGGACGCGGCGCCTTGTCGCAATTACGGCAGACGCCACGCCCCCAGCGGCGAACTGGTCGACCTCCATCGCGAAGGGATTGCAACGATCCACCAGGACTGACGCCTCAGATGCGGCTGGGGGTAAGTTGGAGCAGACTTCCTGCAATTGTCCTGCCTCGCGCTTCATTTCTTCGTAAGGCGCTTTAGCCAGAATCGAGCTTGGAACTTACATCCGCATATCCACAGATGACCGGTCATGTAAAGTCATGTAAAAAAGTCAGTAAATCATGAGTAGAGATATAATAAATAATAATAGGGAAATTTTAAAAAATACTTTTCAAAAAATAAGCAATGAAATTGAAGAAACTTGATAGAATAAAAAATATTTAAAAATACCAAAATATGTAAAATATGTAATATAGTACTTAATATGTAAAAATATGTAATGAAAAGTATTGATATTGTGTATTAGGATGGCGGCGATTTACCAAGATTATAATTTTTAGAACGGTAAGTAAAAGACAGGAGTTTTATGTAATTATTTTTTTTTTGTTCAATTAAAGAATTTTGTTTAATTCAAGAACGTTTTGATGTTCGCATCTTTTTGAAGAGTTGCATCTTCTCTATGGCTCAAAAAACTTATTGACACAAAAACAGTGATTTTTTGTAAATTTAAATGATGCAGTAAAATGCATTTTAAATTAGAATGTATGAATTACATGTTACTATGTTATTATAAGTTAAAATATGAAGTAAAGTATTTAAATTAAAGTATTAAAAATAGGTTGTAAAAGTAAAATGCAAGTATCAACATGTAAAATATGATTAAAGCGTGAAGTTTAGAAATTTTTAGGTCTGAAAAAAAATTGTGCTTGTTTCTTTTAATGTACAATACAATTGCGAATAGACTGTATCACAAAGTTTCTTCCTTAACGCCTCGCCGAAAATATTTCTTTGGCGTAGCACAGAACGCTTGCAACGTTAAGACGAAACCTGCATCTCATACCTATCAAATTATACGCGACGTAGCTCTCGTGGCCTGTTGGGGTTGCGTGACGAGAGAACTTTCCTCGCGAGTTCCTGACCAATTATCTAGTTTCTAATTTCGCAAGCAAGGCTCCCGAGCGGGTTCGTCTCCACTTGCATATGCCAGGCACTCAAGTCATCCTGGCATCTGGAGCTGTTTGACGTCTTTTAATGATGAATATCATCACGATCGCAGGCTTCGTCAGTTTCTGTTAATGCTATCTGCCAGCGCAGAACATTGAATACAAACGAAAGAAAAAAAAGTCACTTTTGGGTGTTACACGTTGAAGTGAAATTACTTTTCCCGGTGTTAAGGATAACGCGTTGTTGTTGACTAAGTAATTTATTTTTAGTAGCTAACGTTTTTTGACATTACTAAGCTGAGGATTAATAGGGACGAAAAACTAAAATTAGGCAGGTATAGAATGCATTTAAAAATCTAAAATAGGCAAAGTGTAAAATAGGAATTTAAAGGGGTACAATACATTTTTCTTATCCTTATGTGGAAAATTGTGTACTTGTGTGGAAAATTTCTAAAGCACACATAATATAGATACCTTCATGGAATGTTTGCTTTCATTATTCTGACAAATCCTCCCAAAAATACTTTCTTTATTGGTCAATTCGAAAAAAAAGGCTCTATCGCAGTAGCTACCTTTTTGATTTTCATTAAATACAAACTGATAATCGAATGCTGAACAGTATAGCCTTTTTTCCCACATTTAATTTAATCATAATTGAAAATATTGTATGATTTGTTTTAACCACCACTCATTATACAAATGTAACTAGTGTGTTACAACAGCATACACTTTCTCGCATTATAACTAAAATATTTCAAAATGTGCAAGTTTAAAAAATTTACAGAGTTCAACGAAAATGAAATCTGCGCAATTCTTATTGGCGTCCGTTGTTCTAACAGTAGGAAAAAATTGAAGAAAAATGTTTAGTGATTTTAGAGAATATTTTTATAATTTACATTAATTTCAAAATCATTCTTTTAAAAAACCGCAAAAACATTCTTTTAAAAAACTGTACATGACGTTTTAAATATCTGATCTTTTTAGAACAGATGTCATTTAAGATAAAAATCTCTTTATTCAATAGCCTCTGTACTCAATATCCTTCAATATAAATGTACTTTTGCAATGACAACTTTTTGCAATTGTTGAAAACACTAAATTCGCATAAAATGGAACCGGCACCAGTTTTATATCGTTCTTTGAGAAGACAGGTTTAAGAAAAAAAGTGAGTAAAAAATTGTTTACAAATTTGAAAAAAAGGACTACCAGCAACGATTTTGCACGTGTTTCATAATATGAAATATCCACACTGTGGTGGCAATGAAACGGAACGTAGATTTATCGGTTGCTCGACTTCTCTTTACTCTTAAGGATAAAAAAAGGTACAATTAAAAAAAATTATGAAGGATAATTACTTTTTGGTGAATAAATACGAGAATAGGCCACATTTAGGCATTTAAACTCAAAATAGGCATTTATTAGTGATATAAGTATTTACAGGCACCATAAAATTCGCATAAGCTTCCAAATAATCGTAAAAGATAGGTTTTTCTTTTGAAGGAAAAAAATAGGCAAATAGGCAATAATCCACAGCTTAGACATTATACTTTAATTTAAAGTATTTTTATCTTATATGTATTCAGTACATTTCCTACTCGCACAGTGCAATTGCAAAACAAGACTCATTACATCAAAATACATAGATACAACAGTTTCACTAACAACAAGAGTTATCTAGTAACAAAAACATTTTGTTAAGAGGAATGTTGTAACCAATGTAAGGAAATTCGAATAATTCGTTAGGAAGCATGTTATCTAATTTTTTTGTGGTCACAAATTCTAGTTCTGTTCTAAGAACATCAGCAAATCTTATACAGTCTTGGCATTGAGACCTCCCAACTCAACCATTTTTAGCTCGAGAAAATTACACTAAATAAACGTACACAATAAAGAAATAACGTACATAATTCGTAAAGTCTTGGGAAGAAATGTTTTAGAAAAATTAAAAATACGAAAAAATATTCTTGCGTTAAGTTCTGAAAGTATTTTTCACTGGAGACATTCAATACCGGTCCTTGTGACATGACACTGAGTCGCTGAGGCGACATCAGGTGACAGCAGACTCTTAAGCTCCTTAGAGAAGCCCTAGTATGAAAAGAAACCTCCCAAGAAACTTAAGCAACATTCTGGTTCCTAAGAAGAGCTTTGAAATGTGTATAAAGCAGAATATTTTGAATTTGTAATTTATCCTGTTCAATGTATCTTAAATTATGCATCTTATACTTTTTACAGATTTTGGAAATAATCATGATATTAAATGGAACTGAAATCGAACTATTACAAGTAATTATAAAGCTCAATTCCCCATTCACATATTTTAAATAATCTCTATTTATTACCGATGGTTATCTTTTGATACTATGGTGTTAATAGTGTGTATTTAGATCGCACATTAGGAGCATGCTATTAGATTATTCTTCTAGTAGACGAGTACATATCTTAGGCACATTAAACGAATATGATTTAAGTTTGGATCAGGGATTGACAGCAAGTCATCAGTTGTTTAGAATAAGCTATCTGATATAAATATTAAATATTCTTGACACTATGCGGATATCTAACAGTGTACAGAATATCTCAGAATAAATATCTAAGACTTGTAGGTATAGAAGGTGATTACTTTTTCCCACTAACACGTGGTGAGAAATTTGATATTAAAAAGTTACACAACAATGCCTCTGATAGGTGGGCAACTTATTACGAACTAGTGTTTGGTAGGTCTTTTTCTGATGCAGGCACTGATTTTATAAACCTCACGAACAACAATAAAAATTGATGAAAACGAATATCATTGATTGCGAACAGGTATCATTGGGGTATAATGGATACGCTTTATATCAGGTTAATATATTCAAGTACCTGAATGTATACGCTAATACTAAGAAAGGCGTTGCAAAATTTAAAACTAAGTGAACCTTATTTTGAATAGCAGGAACCATCAATTATAATACGCGAAAACTATGAGGTCTATTTTAAACAGAATATGGTTTGATACTGAAATATGGTCACACCTCAACCAAAATGGTACATTTAGAGCTGACATTTGCCAGAGGTTTGAAAACAATTTACTCTGACTAAAACAATGAAAATATTAGGGAAAACGAAAATACGTTTCCTCAACGATTATATGTGATTGTGAAAGCTCTCAAGAAATTTCTTACCCAAGATAATTTCAAGAAATTTTCTTAATAAGAGAAACAACAAACTTTTTGTCAAATACAATGCCAAAATGCACTTTCTACTAAACTGTGAACTCTTGAGAATTCATAGGAGTGTGTGAGCTCTTGACAGCCTACCGTCGTAACTCAGAAACGTGTAACTTTCAAATTACTCTCTAACAACTCGGCAACGGGAGAACCACTGTGCTCTAAACGCTCAGCAGTTAACGGTGCAGGACAAAGCAGAAAGAAGCCCAGCGCAGTCTAATTGCTCGAAATTCACTTGATATCCCCCGAGCAACGCAGACAGAAAAAATACCGAGTAGGAGTGTTAGTGTAGGAGGGAGGGGAATGCCGAGAATAAAGCGGTTGTCATGTCTCGGCTGAAAGAACTCGATTAGCGCAGACGGATTCGCCGTTGCAGGCGCAATCCACGTGAGGGTGGGGGATGTTCGCCACTGTTCGTGAGATCCTTTCCATTCGTTTCAAGGAAGCCAGGCCCGGCGTGCCCTGCCCTTCCTCTCCAAGGTGCGCCCATCTCTCAATACCTGAACTCCTTCCTCCACGCTTCCAACATGTCACGCCCTCACGTTCCTGCCCCCAGGCCTCCTTTTCCACCCCTTTTCCTACCCTTCGCTTGCCGTACCCTTCACCCCCGGCTTTCTCCACCGCATTTGTGCGGGTACGTTGCGGCGTGTGCGTGAGCAAGAGCGTGTGTATGTGCACGAGACCGACTGGGTGACGGAGAGGGTGGATACCCTCCGTTGCGCGTTCTTGCCTGGTCCTTAACGCTGTTAGCGGCGCCGGCGTCATTAGCTTCCGCAGACTCGGGCCAACTTCGCGCTGGCCGCAGCAGCTGGGCTGCGGGAGAACGCCACACATCCGAGCTTCGCCAATAAGATGTTGCGACAAAAATCTTTAAAGAGAGGGAAGACGGCTCACAAGCGGTAGGTCTCTTTAGACAATTGTTTGTTTATATCGAGAGTAATGAATTTAAAATTCTGTCGAAAAATTAAAGAAAATAATATTGTTTTCTCCCTTAGTAGCACCATGAGACCATTTAGAATCTGGAGCAGATAGATTAAATTAGCAGGGGGGACTCTTTGTTACGGGCAGTCTCTTCATTAGCGGACGGTGGGATCCTATCGATTGTTTGGGATCCTTTCAGTGGGTTGGCATCCTTTCAGTAGACTAAGAGCCTTTCAGTAGTTTGGATTTCTCAGAATAGGTTCCCACGAATTATGGGAGCCCTCTTGGTTAAAGCGACCTCAATACTGAGTAGCCCCCACTTGACTTCTGCTATTCTTCCGGTCATCCTGTTTTATTATCAGTGACCGAAGTATATTTACTCTCAGACAACCGTTTCAGAATGAGTTTACAGATCCAAACAGCATGAATTGATGTTTGGGTTGCTGGATTGCTAACAAACGCACGCACGTGGTCACGGTATCTCGCCGCCCCTGCCGCTTTCTCGCCGCCCCGCCGCACCGACTGCCGTCCACGCCACCCTCCACTGCGGGCCGGACGCGGACGCCGCTGGCCGCTCACCGTTCACTGCCCACCGCCCACCGCCCACGCACTCGGATGCCGCGCCACCACGCGAGTCTTCCGCAAACTCTTCCCTCTCCACGCAGCCGGCTTCACATGTCTGCCCCAGATCCCTTTGCGCAAGAGCTTTCCATTTTACGAAAGAGGTTTAACACAAAAGATGACCAAAGAGATCATCACATTCAAATAAAACTGAACTCATTCAACAACAAAAACAAGTTTGGGCTTGAAATTATATAATTTTTGCCAACTTTGAAATTTGTACATTTAAAAATTGAAGTATTTAATCCATTTTTCATTTTTTGAAACAATATTGGTATATTGTAATATATACAAAGAGAGCATGTTCTCAAACGTAATATCAGAAACTGTAATACAAATCAATAACTAATGCACACATACATCAAGTGTAGAAAGCATGAAATTTGTAAAATGAATAAAGAAGTATCAGTTAAGATATTTATTTTAAAATTAAAAATCTGTAATACAGAACTGGGTCGTTGCTGTTTATAGTTGAGGAATAATTAAAAATTTAATGTTGCGGGCCGAGTAATGAATAATGAGAAGTTTGAATGAGAGTACAAAAGGTATTTTGCTTCAGACGTACCTTAAAATATAGTCTATGTCTGGAATGCATTTCCCTGTGCTACTTACGAAATTGAATTTTAGATAAGCTCTCGCTCCTGACGAGCGAGAAAACACACGAGGGTGTTCTTTAAACAGGATAGACCGCTCCTTTCCACCTCGAATACGTACTGTTGACACGTAAGCGCAATTTTTCTGCAGCGTTGGCATTCCTTGAGTTTGTCTCTTAGAATCATAATGAGCTTGAAATTGATCAACTTTAAACATTACAACGGAAAGAACTCTGACGAACAATTTAATTATCGAACAGGTGTGTCAAAATGATACGTTTCACATTAAGAAAACGTGACTAAAAATTCATTATATTGTTATTTTAATTTACACCCACAATAATTTATTATACAGACGAAAAGTAGGTCAAAATTACAAGGAATACCCTATTCAATAACTCTGTATTCCGCCGAAATTCTAATTTAGTGCGTGTTCGCACAAAACGGAAAAAACAATGTGGCAATAAAATGAGACATTTCCTACAAAAAACGCACATATGTATTAGGTACGTTCTATATTATCGAGATTCATTGTTTTCCTGCACAAATCACTTCAAAAGTGATCTTTCAAAAAAAAAAAATCTCAAACATAATGCCTCTCTGTTTTTGGAAATGTTTCAGTAGGAAAATTGTAGCAATAAGTCACTAAAGCGAAGCCTCTCTTACGGTGTAGATCGAAATATACTTCTCCTGAGTAGCCCTAGTAACGCGAAACTCTCGCCCCAGTGGCCCCAGCGGCTGGGAGGCCGCACTCTCGCGCGGCGGGGCTTCCGCGGGCGCGCCGGCTGGTTGCGTCACGAGCGAAATCGCCAGGCGCTGCGGGCGGCGACGGCGGGTAGGGCGCCGGGAGCGAGGGCCAGCGGAGGCAAGACATCGGGGACGATGAGGGCGGAGCGGCGCGGAGCGCGAAGAGGAATAAGAGGGCGAATAGGGGGAAGCGTGTGAGGATGAGGCGGGTGAGGATGGGGAGGGTAAGGATGGGCGGGTGAGGATGAGGTGGGTGAAACGGTAAGGTAGGGAGGTAATGGGGAGGGAAGGTGAAGGAGAGAATACGGTGGTGACGTTGGGAGGGATGGGAGGATGGGGAAGGGAGTAGGGGAGGAGGTGAATTTGAGTGGGGAGAGCGATTCTGCTGCACCATATGTCCTCGGTGTTGGCGACGGAGGCGATGCAGCGTAGGCTAGGGGGCGAGAAGCGACGGAAGCGATGGAGCCTGATGTGGCAGCCGAGGTGATTGTAGCGGGGACGGGTCGGGAAGTAGAACGCTTTCAAAGGGGCGCTCGTTAGCCCCTGCGGCTGCACCTGAACAATTGTACTGTTTTGTGAAGTACGTGCCCTCGTACCCGACGCTTTCTATTCATCAATGAGGGATTATTGCTCCTGTGACCTTTCAAAGTAATTGGAATGCATGAAATATTGGGTCTCTGAGTACACGAGTGGAAATCGCACCAAGCTTAATGGACTTTTTTTATAGCACACACTTATTCCTAGAGTGATCGATGAAGGTCACAAATTAGTCACATTCAATATAAAAGTACTAATTCATTGCATTGATTCCTTATTAAGCATCTACCTCATTCTCTGTACAACACAAAACTATTTTCTTTTCTTAATGTTATACGACCTTACGAAAACACATCTCAGAGCTGTACTTCTTACTTCACTGCTCCCATGCATTTATTCTGTATGATAAACCAATTCAATTTATTCGCCTGATTTGCCATTCAAACTCGCAGGGTTGATTTTGGTTCCTTCGAATTCAATTACTCTTTTGCGATCCGATTTGCCGTTAATCCCCCCAAAGCCCTCCGCAGGCGCTTTTAGACTTGGCAGTGTTGTTGCTTCATGTCATTTCCGCCAGAATTCACTATTACTCCTCCTTACATGGTTGCAACGAGTTCTCGTCATAAACTAAGTAACAGGCGTTGCTCTCACTGCTATGCAGATAGCAGTACTGCATTGGAGTTAAATAAAGTACTAGCGTAAATGTCGTTTTCTATGAGATCGTTAGTCAGCCCAAATAAAATTTATTATGGTCTGAAAGTTCTCGTCCAATAAACTAAGTAACAGGACGTTGCTCTCTCGGATTCATAATGACCTATTAGCAGAATAGCTGAGAGTACTGTTATTCTGGAGTCTTTAATAAAAGTACTGGTAAATTTAACGTTATTCTGGAAGTGTATAGATCGGTTGAAATTGCAAGCCCTTAAATAAAATTTATTTTATGGTTTACTAATTCACTGCTGTGTGTTTGCGGACCGGAAACAAAACACGTAACGGTATTGTTAATACCCTTGGGTTATTTTCTGGTTCTTTTATGCCTTCGCGGTTCTTTTGAATACTTTACGGTTCGCTCTTATAAGAAAACAAATATTGTAATCATATGTTACGACACGAATATCTTACGTTTTATCCACTTTGTAAAAAATTGTTAGATTTAATGTAAAATTTCGTTGTACGCCTTCATATAGTATTTACATTTTTGCTCCTATAAGTGACGATACTGTACTCAACAAGGAGAACAATTGAAACACATTTGGAGTATACTTTTCGACATGTATAAATATAGTTTGATTTTTTTAAATTTATTACTGCCTGTGCGACAAGAATGTTTTTCAGGGTTTTTCACATTACAAATTGACATGACTCTTGATTTGGATCTCACAGGGAACCTGACGAAGGGATTATTGACAATATTATGTTAAAAATATAAATTATATTAGGATAAAAATTGTAATTAGATATTAATTTTTTGTCGAATGAGGGAGAAAGTTAATAAATATAATTTCATTTAGGGGGTATGGAATTTATCTTTCGGAAATCGTGAAAGTATTCGTCGAGGAAATTGATAGTATTGGCCTAGATTAAAAGTGTGTATTTGTTGCAAATCGTCTAAGGATTTGAAGAATTTTTGGCTGTGATAATTTATTACAGTGTGAAAAGTTTCAATTTTTATTTCATTGTGTTAGGAATGTACCATGGCGCATGAAGTATTTTACGGATGAATTTATTCTGGAGTATCTGAATTTTGTTAATGTGAGATTTGGCCCATTGGACCAGATGGGACAGGCATACATTAGCGTGGGACGAATGATTGTCATATATATTAGTTTGGCAGTATGAATATGTAGAGGAGATTTATAGTTAATAATAGAGTGAAGTTTATGTATTTTTATGTAAGTTTTACGAATAATATTTTTAATGTGTATATTCCATGTACGCTTTGTATCTAAGAGGAGACCAAGGTATTTGATAGGTGAGTTAGAGGAAAGCCATGGTATTTTTTGATTATATAATAATAATAATAATAATAATAATAATAATAATAATTCAGATGGATTGATAGGTTTGCAAAGTGTAAACATTTTTGCTTGACATTTTGTCACATTATTTTTTATTTGCCAATTTGTAGCCTTGGATGTGTAAAGTATAAGGTTGGATTGTAATTTATCCCTGGCAGTTGATATATTTTTATGACTGATGAAGAGAGCCGTATCGTCAGCAAAGAGGGCTAAATTCGAGTAGATGAAAGTGGGAATGTCGTAAAGATAAATATTAAAAAGAAGGGGAGAGAGACAGGATCCTTGAGGCACACTGGCCGATATTGAAAATAGTTGTGAAAAGGTATGATTAATTTTAATACAGAATTTACGATTACTTGGAAAATTTTGGATTATTTTAAACAGGTATGTTGCAGTTCCAATTTGACATAGTTTATAAATGAGACAATTATGTCAAACTTTGTCAAATGCCTTTTCAATATCTAAGAGAATTGCAATAGTATGTTGTTTTATATGGAAAGAATTTTCAATTTTTTCTGTTACTCTTAAAAGTTGATGAGTCGTTGCATGTTTGTGTGTAAATCCAAATTGTGTAGGGGGAATAATTTTATTAGACGTAACAACGAAGCGTGTTATTCTATGTAAAATAAGAGTTTCGAAGATTTTAGAAAGAGAGGAAAGTAAACTAATTGGTCGACAATTTTTGGGGTTTGCAAATGGGAAGTATAATGTCTACTTTCCAGTTACATGGGAAGTAATTAACTCTTAAGTCTGAATTTAAACGGGAAGTAAAAGCGGCAATTGTTCTGTTACCAAAAGATTTAATTGTTTGGTTATTAATTAAGTCAATTCCAGGTGATTTACGGGTTTTAAGTTTTTTAATGATGGAAACAATTTCAGAAGGGGAAATAAAATCTATGTTTTGAGGAACATTAAAGTTAGGAAAAGAGAGAAAATTGTTAACATAAATATGAAATGATAAGTTTGTAACAGAGCTAGGAGTAAAAGATTCTTGTAAATGATGTCCAAGTAATTGAGCTTTATCATTATCGTTTTGGACTGTAATCAAATCATGCTTAAGAATAGGAATTGAAGTTTTTTCATTGCAAATTCTTTTGACTGTGGACCAAAGCAGTCTAGAATGAGGATGTAATTGTTGAATAAAGATTTTATATCCATTATATTTGTGTTGTTCAAGTTTTGATTTAATAATTCTAGATATTTGTTTAATTTAGTTTTGATACCAGGACGTCTAGTTTGTTGCCAGTAGCGCCTGAGGTTATGTTTTGTTTTAATGAGGTTATATATTTGAAGGAAAAAGGGTTTTTAAAAAAAGGTTGTTTTTAGAAAATAGGATAAGTTTATCAATGCTTTGTTCTGATGTTAAATTATTTGGAAATGTAATGTTATCTTCAAGGAGTACTGTAAATTTGTTCCAGTTAATTTTTAATTAAAAGAGAAATAAATAACTGGTAGTGATCAAATCAAGTCAGAATTAGTTAATTAAAAGAATATATTGTTATATTAAATTGTAATTTGAAGTTTGAGTGATGAGAAAAGAGTAATTTACAACCATTAGGGTTAGTACTATTACAATCCCAAATTTGGTTTTCACAATTTAAGTCGCATATTAGTAAGATGTTATTTTTAACATTGTTAAAAATGTTTTTGAACGTTAAAAGCGGGAATATATATTTGGGAGGTTTATAAGAAACAATTACGTGAATATGGATTACAATTGTCACTTATTCAAGTGAGGGTAAAACAGTAGTGTGTCTTAAAGTGTGTCTTAATTTTGGAGATATTATGATAGCAACACCACCAGATGCAATGCTATCAAGTCTGTCATACCTATATATTTTGTAGGAAAAACTTTTCATTTGGAATAAGATGAGTTTCA
Source organism: Teleogryllus oceanicus (assembly GCA_964035755.1). Lineage (NCBI taxonomy): Eukaryota > Metazoa > Arthropoda > Insecta > Orthoptera > Gryllidae > Teleogryllus > Teleogryllus oceanicus. The sequence continues at coordinate 65,931,384 of CAXIVR010000009.1, read as the reverse complement.
GTGATGCACGCTATTTGTATATTGAGATTATGGAGGAAGTATTAAAATATTTGATGTTGCCTCTTAATGCCATTGGCATTCCAGTTAAGTATAGTGAGCTGATTAGTGTTGTTAGACATTTTGATTGTGAATAAGGAATGTAATAATTTGTTGAATTTGCGGAATACGAGTGGAGATAGCTTGAGCGACTATTGTAGTAATTAATTGGCTGATATCTAGAGAAGAAGAGTTATAGACAAAAACAGCTTCAATTTATTATTGACATCGTATCACATTTTGTTTTTTTAATAGACTTCAATGCGACGTTTCGAAATCATCCCTTGATTTCTTCTTCAGGCTAATACAACATACAAACAATATGCAATAAGCTACAATCATTGCTTAAATTTATAATTAACCTCTAACATTAATATAAAATTACTAAAAATGTATAATACAATAATTCACAGAAAAACAAACTACATAATTCATCATTGTAATAAAATTGAAACTTACCAACCTTGGTAATTACATGTCGATAATTAAAAGATACATAAATATAAGTAAAACAACAAATCTTTGAACTAAAATATGCCTTTGTCAACATAATAAAACATCCAAATAAACATACATTAAAAACTAGTTTTTCCGATCACACCAGAAGGGTGGTGGAAAAATAATAACTTGGAAACCATTAACCTCACATTATACATTCTACTTCCAAAGAACATGCACTCTATGTTTCACTCAGTGATTGTACAATACTATCATAACATCTTGTAAACTTATTTGACTCTATCATGGAATTTACAGTTTTATTATTTTTTGTATGTAAAGTTTCTAAAATCAACCTTTCTTTTTATTCTGTTCTATACATAATACTTAAGTATTATCATAATCAAACCGATGTTGAGTAAATTAAAACATACATTTTAATAAATTATACTTAAAATAATTAAATTGATATTCTTGATTCATTATTCTCATTTTATATCAAAACAAATACTCCTTGACCTCCATATTCTTCTCTTCATCCACAAACAATCCTAAAACCTCTCTATATAGGATATGATCTAATTATGTAAGTAGAAATATATGGTATAAATAATATTGAACCAAAAAATCTCACAAAACAACAACAATTCCTCAAACGAAATCTTCCCAGCAGCTTCCCCCTCCGCGTGAGCTGCTCCACTCAGCGACCATGCGCATTTTACAGCAGAGCAGAGCCGACGACGCGCGGATGGGGACGGCTAATGACGAGAGAGGCGATCGGGGGATGCGCGCACATTGCTGCTGCCGTCAGTTGTCACTCAGCTTCATCGGCGGTGCAGCGCACACGAAGGCGAGGGAGCGAATGCCAAGAAAGGCTTTCACCAGATGTCAACTGCAGCTTCTCATGAGCACGGCCTTCTGGCACCCAATGGCATGTACGGGAAGTCACATTCATTCATGTCACAATCATTCATGCCAAAACTCTGCAAAAGAGTTCGTCAATATTCACGAATATTAAACGTCTGTTTCTCTGCTTTCTCATCACACACTCGCTGGTTTATCGCTTTATAAGAACAGGTCAGTGGACGCGACTTCTTACTATCACTCAATCCGCCTACACTTACTAACACGCTAAAATAAAGACTATTTGTCAATTTATTATACTCTGTCGTGAATCTCTTAGTGTTCTTCTGTACATAATTTAAGTTACCTTTTGTTTGCGGTTATTTTTTTATTTTCGTTTCAATCCTAAAATTATGGAAAAACTAGGCCGTAATTTTCCAGAATATTTGAAACCCATTTCGTCATAAAAACTTTGTTTTTAAAAGTTTGTTTGCAGATAATAATTTTCTATTGTAATAATTCGATTTTTAGCCTACATATTCTTAAACAAATTTACACTCATATAACTCTTATTCAACTGAATCACCGATAGAAGGCGTGACAAAATTTCTGGTAAATATTCAAATCAGAGGCTTTATTGAAGTATATGAACAGATAGACAACATAAAAGCAAACCTAGAGCATAAGTCACCTCTAATACATCAAATACAGTTTTTTCGACGATAAATATACAAAGAAAGCAGGAAGCATAATCGCCCTTTTCACTTCTATTATAAAAATAGTAATAATAGATGTTGGCAATGATTACTACATTTATTTCATCTGAACTTTCCGTAGTAAATATATCATTAAAATGCTTTCACTCTTATTGAACTGGATCCTACCTCTCTCTCATTACTCACTGCAAAAATCAATCATCTGGCAACATCTCTGAAGAATGCTGGTGATTCGTAGAGATATGGACGGTGCTAATAGAAATTTTCAACAAGAAGTGAGGGTGTCTCATAACTTATCTCTACGTTTACAATTTTAATTACGTCTACGGGTTTTTCAAAGCAAACAGACCAATACAGGAATGTATTGCATGTTTTAAACGGACCGACAGCGAAGTTTAAAGGTAACTCTGAACGTTTACTTTCCGAAGTCGAGACGATATGACAAAAGATACTGAATGCATATAGTCCTTCATTAGTGCATCGCCCTGAGATAATACACATCATTGTTCACACATGTTCTGAAGAAACTTAATATCTATTATTCTGTTGTTGTTGTTTTTTTTTTCAGGGTAAACATAGAAATTGTAAAAGGGAACTAGAGTTAAATGGAAAAACTTGCAAAATATTGTTAACTATAATCAATCATTATTAATTTTATTTGCTCGGCAAAATTGTGATTATAAATACATTATCCTGGATTTCAATTATTACTCTTTTTCTTAACTCTTCATTTAAAACGCTATGTGACGTAATTTACATTGTTAAAACCTCAAAATTCGATTATGTTGGAATAAACAGAAAAAATAATTAAAAAACTACCAGATTCCAAACATAAGAAAGTCGAAACAGTATCTCATCAACACAACAAATCTGTCATTATTTACCCCCTCCTTCCATTATCATCCTTCCATCATCCATACAGTAGAATAAAACAATCATCTACCACTGTGATCAATTGCCCAGGAAGTGAAGGCAACAGAGCGCTTCTCCATCGCCTACGCTCGCAGACCAATTCTGTCATTCACTGTCATCATCGTCATTGTCATCATCATTGTCAACATCAAGAGAAAGTCGGAGGTTTTTAACATTTACGGGATTGTTATTGGCTACGAAATATACAATTTGGTTCGAGTTGTATTAATTCGTAGCAAAGAACAATTAAGGGGTGTAGCGTCGTTTGTTGAGCAAGTTTTGTTGAGGAAGACTGGAGAGAGTTCGTTAGTGAATGGACGTCTGAATGTAACTCGGGAATATTGACGTGACACTCTGATTTTTAAAACCCAATCAGTAGCGACTTCAAAATATTGGAAGTTTGGAGAAACGTTGGGGAAGGTACTTCAGAGAATTAAGCGATGGTTCTATAACAAGAAATAATATATCGGCGGAGAAAGTAACGTTTGCCAATTGATTCCGGTTACAAGAATTCACGAATAATATATTTATTTGTTTATATTATTCTGACTCTTCTATATACATTTTATACCTAACAATTTCTGTTCTATTATTTCTTTCAACTGTCATTAACATTCAATGAAGATCACCACATCACGTTAAAATTTTTATTATTAATTTGTTGTTAGAGATTGTTATATTTTTAATAACCAATTTTTAAATGTCATGTTGTTTTTAAAAAAAAAGGCAGAAATTATATATAAAATAAAATATTTACTTGTGTTTGAACATAAAGAGTTCTTATTTAAATTATCTCAAGAGAGAGGCCAACGTACAGCGACATTTCGTGCCTGACAATGCAGCTGCATCTGAATTTAATTGGCGTTCAAATGATCGCGACATTCACGTGTGCATATGCTGTTGCGGGAACATAAGTTCATTAGATTCTTAACATTACAGCGATTTCGTTTTCAACTGTTCAACATCACCATCACGTGACAGCTGCCATATTCCGGAGCCGAGAATCTCCAGAGGGCGGTGTCGCAGGCGAATCGTTACAGGGAGCCTTGCGTCGCATGGCGTGCCCCGGCCGGCGCGTCACGTGACGAGCGTCTGCTGCAGACACCTCCGCTGGCTCCTCCCCGGAAGACGAACCTCGCGCGAAACTTTTCGTCAGTTCCGCTTTTTCCGCCCACACGGACCCACTTTCCGTTGCCCTCTCCCAAGGCGACGCACGTGGCGGCTCACAATGATGCTCGAGTCGCAAATTAACTCAACGACACACGCTACTCGCTGGTGTTTTCATTTCACGCTGCAAAACATTTTATATTTTTTGTTGCTCTATGAAATATGTGTTAAACATATTTATACGTGTACTTTTGTTATTTATTTACATACTTTTATTAAAATAACTATTATGTATTTAATATGCAATTATTACACATATACATTACATGACCTGATACTCTGTGACTGGACCGAAGGTCATTACAAAACCTACAACTACTCTAACCTTTCGAATTCTAGAAATGATTCCAGTTGGTCTCTCCACCATATCAAAGCTGTGGAAACGACATCATATTGTACGGCTAAGGAAAAATCCGCTGGTGGAAAACTGGTGTTACAAGATGAGTACATGCTAATCTACCAAACTTTTTCTAAACTATTTATTTATTTCTTGGAACGGACGTCATTTATTCTGGTCTTTGACGTCCTCAGCACCTGACAAGAAATAGAATCACAAAAGATCGTTCGCATTCTCGCTTCTGTGCTTATTTCTCAGATACCCAATCCCATTATAATCATTAATCACGATTGAAAAATGCAAATATTTGATAGTATTATTTCGTCTATATTGCGCTTACCCGACTGAATTCTCATACTCAGAGCATCACTGCTTACGACACAACTGACGTCATGCGACAGCAAGCCTCCAAGGAAGAGGTCACCCGCCATTAAATGTTTGCTAAACACGTGTTGCGTTATGGAACAGTAACGTTTTAGATACTATTGGAATGTAAAGAACTGCTGTACTGTCTAAATACTATACTATGTTATTGCAAAATTCGATGAAGACTTTTTTTGAAATATTAGTTTGTTGAACTGCTATACGAGCTTTTTTATTTGTTGTTCTTGAGCAGTGTGCCAGCTACTTTTTGAAAAACCATTTTGTGTGGTTTTGTTGAGCAGCATTTTGCTGCTGTAGGACACTAGTTCCATCCAATGATGGAATGAAGGAAATGGGTGATCCCCGTTCTATGTATTGTCCATGTCCATTTATCTTGCAATCCTGCGATATGAAAACTCAATGTGAGGCCTAGGATTGCGTTGAATTGAAGGGTCTTAAGCGTCCCATAGATCAGCAAGCGCGGCTCATGGGTCTGGATCCCGTGACTAATTATCATATTGATAATCAGTCGCCACTGGTAGCTATTCCATTGATCAGAGGAGCGACTTGGAGTTGTTAGAGAGCGCGAGCTAAGACAACCTCCTGAGCAAGACTCACTGGTCCATGAGCACATTTAGGAAGGAGGACGTGCTGTCCGCGAGCAAGCCCCAAAACGCACGACCTTGGTCGGTCAGGGGACGTGAGGCAAGCGGCCGCCCATGTGCACTGTCCAGGGACACGCTGCGCAACCGGCCCTCGGAGGGCGGAACCCCCGTCCTTCGCGAAGCCCAAGTGCGAGACAAGCGCGCCGCGGCCCACCGCGTTCATGATAAGCGGCGATGGCTTCGGTCCCGCCTCCCCACACATGCCGTTCTTCAGGCCCGCAGTTCTTTAAGTGGACACTACAGACGCACCAGGAAGAATATAATTCATAGAGATGATAGAGTTTAGCAATCGCCAAAAATGCGAAATGTTACCAAACACCGAGAAAAACTAGCAATTGTATCTTGGTCGATGCAGAATATTTCTGGAGGTTTTTAATCTGCGATAAAATCCGATATCACGTTCAAAGTGGGAAATCGCCGTGATATAATTGCTAAATTGCATTTGATGGTTTTCTTCCAGTTCGTTCTCTCACTAGAGATGCGACGTTGACAGCAACACAATGATGTTTGAAAACGTATAATTTTTCAGAGGCAAACAGTGTAGAAGCTGAATGATTTTTCAGTGAATATAGTTAAATTGTTACTGACGGAAGAAATGAATTAAAGGAAGCTAACATTGAAATAAGCTCTCAGTTAATTTACCAGTGATTGTGTTACATATTAATAATAGTTATTTATATAAATGTATTTCATATAACAAAATACACGACCTTTTTAAAGAATGTTGTGCTGTTTTATTTAAATCTAAAAAACATCAAAATATTTTATCTCAATGCGAACTCCTTTAATAATAATTTTTTCAGTAAATTGTACAAAATTCTAAATATTAATTTTTAGAGTACTATAAAATAATATAGCCTCATTTTGAAAATGCGATTTTTTACAATTTAAAGTGCTTAATTATACCATCACTAACAATTCACGCTCTAAATCAGAATGCCTGTGAACTGCAATATTTACAGCATTCCTATCGTTTATGTTCTAGAAAAGTAACGTGACCCACACAATCATGGATGTTATTATTCGACATGTTATAATTGTCCAGTAAAATCAAATACCAATTATCTGTTTCTCCGTTGCCAACAAGCCGTCGGAAGTGTACGAAGAAACACTCATACCTTATCAGTTCATTGTCAACGACGTTTAATAGAGTTTTAAATTCAGAAGTGGGTCAATAGAATCAGGGGTACCTCCTCAATTAACAGTTGCGCCATTTGTGATTGAAATGTATCCTCTGTTAATAACTGTCTCATCATTTAGTGGCGGCGTGCAGGTGTCGTAAGCAATTAGCAAATGAAGCGGCGGCAAGGCAGAAAAGTGGCAGCAATTGCAGCGGCGGCGCCGCCGCAGGCAACCGGCAAAACAAGGGCGGCGCGGCAGCCTCCAGCGGCACGGGACCAGTCGTGACTGCGGCGGAAGGAGCGCTGGGCGCGAAAGGGAGCGCGTTGGCCGAGGGGGAATAATTGAGGCGCGGGGGCGTCGACCGGCGGCGGCGGCGGCGGCGGCGGCGGCGGCGGCACGCGTGACGAGAAGGGAAGGAAAGAGCGCCACCGCCGAGAGTGAAAGCTCCGCCGCCGCCGCCACCTCCCACGCCCGCCCGCGCCGCGGCGGCACCTGACCTCCGCACGGCGCCAAGCCGCGCCGCCCTGCCCCGCCCACGCGACGACCTGCGCGCGTGGGAGACACGCCCCCTCATGAGACAGCTTCCACCTGTGAAGGGAAATGAGTTTGGAATTGGCATCCCCACAACGTCAGTCCCTAGCGTTCGACTCCCGACAGCGACAAATTTTCGGTACTAGTTAAGCAATGCTTTTTTCTTCCTCATTATTGATCCTTACACATTCCAACACACACAGACTCACTTACAAGCACTACTTTATCGCATATGTCGAGAGCTTAGATGCTCGTCCGGCAGGAGCAGTGTCCCGTTGGACATGTCTGGGGGTTATCCCCCAGAAACCGACGCGTAAGGTCGGCGGCGAATCTCACATTGTAGCAAGCGGTGAAGATCTCCAACTCCCACGATAACACGCACAATACTTTCGCCCACGTGACCACCTGCACGTGGGAGACGCGCATCCTACCGATTAGACCTCTGAATTCTAGGCATAAAAAAGTGATGTTTAGGCACCTAAAATAAGTGACATATTTATGAAATTAGGGACTATTAGGAAAGAAGAGTGACGTTTTAGGCACCTAAAATATGTTACAAATTTACTAATCCAGGCATTTAAAAACATTATATATGAAAAAAGTTTCTGGCATCTAAAATTAATCTCAAAAGGATTAAATGAAGCACTTTTCATTTTTCAGGAAAGTCAAGTAGTTTTACATTTACTATAAGCATATTACTTTTTCTCTTCCATTTTTTCATTATTTCACACATATCGTTCTCAACCTGTCAGCAGCACAGCTGCGCTGGGAATGAGAGCAATTGTCTAAGAAGTGCGTGCTGATTGGAGATGAGCGTGAAACCCCACTTTCAGAATTCTTATATGTTCGGTGTGTTAGGTGGAAGATTTCGGTGCACAATCGATGACATATTCGAACAAGGAATATTGGTGTTAGGGAAACTAGAAATTATTTGCGATTCAGTAGAACAAACTGTAAAAAAAGAGAAATAAAATATCATAATTCTTCAAAATTACTTGTTTTATACAGTTTTAGGCGAAAAGTATTAAAATAGGCATCAACCGCCCTTTTAAGACAATTTAGGCACTGTTTGATGCTTTCAGTATATCTATTTTTCATAATTCATAAAACCTACAATTATTTTTCACAATTTTCTAAAGGAACTAAATAGGCATGTGTTCTAAAATTCGAGGTCTACTAATCAGACAGCTTCTACCTGCGAAGGAAAATGAATTTGGAATTGGCACCCCGACACCAGCACTAAAGCGAAGTCCTTGAGTTCCACTCCCGACGGTGACAAATTTTTGGCACTAGCTACATAGCTAGGGGTAGTTCATCCGCTGTCTGGGGGAAAATTCCTGCTCCGTTGTTTCTTCGCTCTGTACCAGGCGAATGCTGGAGCAATTTTATAACAAACTGGCCACGGACCGCACACCATCTTTGCTTCATCGTTATTGTCCCTTACACATCCCATCACACAGACACACACTTACATGACACATTATCGCATATATCGGGAGACCAGTCGAGAGCATAGAGGCTCGTCCGGCAGGAGCAGTTTCCCGTGGGAGATGTCTGGAGGGGTTATCCCCTACAAGACGACGTCTAAGGTCGGCGCCGAATCTTACATTCTAGCAGCAGGTGAAGATCTCCTCCTCCCACGATACTTACGGGACTATTTACCGTATATATTATGTTTGGACTATATCTTAAGACAATGGATGTTTTTTATAAGAAGAAAAGAAAAACATAGAGACATCCTTATAAAAACGTTTTGTAATAAAATATTTATAAGAAGAAAATAAGAAAATGTAATGTTTTAAGATACTGGACAAACATTATATATATATATATATATATATATATATATATATATATATTTCAAAACTAAATACAAGACAAATAGAAATAACTATTTACCATGGCATTTGACACATCTGTAATACAATCAATCAAAATAATTAAACAACCGAACAACCCCACTTGCTTAATTTTTCCTTCGTCTCCTACTCTGTTACTGAGGCGTTACGAGATAGGTTACGTCAAGTACAGCTGAAACAGTAGGAAGCTGAAGAGGACCACTACCCGATATTGGATTGATTAGTTGAGATGGCCCCATACGAACGAAACACGAAAAGAAAGACGCAAAATCACCCACGGGCTTCCTCCGCAGGGGTTGGCCCTGAAAACGACACTGAGATTGGGCAGGGTAAAGGAAATGAGGTGAACTATTTCCCGCGAACCAGCATACTAGGGAGGTACAAGGTGTCAAGTGAGGGCAAGACATTTTAAAGTCGGGTATGCTGAAGTGTTCTGATCCAAAAGCGTGTGGGCGTACAGTAAGTAGTCAATTAACAGAAGTTTCAAGGTATTCAAACTGGATTGAAAATAAATGGAAATATATAAATAAACTGAAGAGGGAAAGTAAATAGAATAACGAATGTATGAAAATAAAACATTCTTATAAAAAATGAGAATAAATAAAATACAAGAATTATAAAAGGATAATTATTAATAACCATCGTTATTCACTGATGTAAATCCAGGAAGCAATTAATTTACTTCCTTACTGCAAACATTTCTGTTGCCATGACTTCTGTAGCATCGTAATTTTTGGAGGTAGCCACTGGACGTTTTAGGTGTTATTTTCACATTTTTCCTATTCTTGTCTCAAAATTGTCTCTCTTCAATACACTTTGGTGGGAAAGTCAGAATTCTAAGATCTGGATTCTAGATCTGGATTCAGTTAAATTGATTGTAAATAATTTTTTAAAATTTTAAATAAATATTTACTGAAATGCTAGTGGCCTGCAGCAACAAATATATGCTGCTGTCGTAAAATATGGAGTCCTCAAGCAGTAAAAATTGGCTCATGGGGAACGACACACGTGAATAATAATGTTTCTTTTACCTCTTCGCTTGACTTCTGGTTCGTGGTTAGGCCTCGCTATTAACAAAGGCATTATTATTATTATTATTATTATTATTATTATTATTATTATTATATTCAATAACTCATGTCCTTCCAATGTAATCTCAGAACGATGTCATATTTTTATACGGATATTGCTATTTCCAATAGCACATCCGGAATTTTGTTTGTACAATTCCAGATAGAATGATACATACTGAGTGTAGTATTTGATCTGACGAACTAATTTGATCTAGTATTTGATCAAATTAGACGATTCAGACGAGACTGAATCATATCACTCTGATCGTTGGTGAAGTCGTAAGTGAAACAATGGGTATCTCTTTGTGGAAGTAAATGAAGTTGCAAAACATGTTTTCTTTCCAAGAATTACAGCAAACCCATATACAATAATAACAACATACCCATACAATAATAACATACCCATAAACCCATACAATAATAATAATAATAATAATAATAATAATAATAATAATAATAATAATAATAATCAGCAGCAGCAGCTCCTAGGAACTGCAGATGAAACAATAAGAAAACAAGTGGAAAGAAAGGTTCTCTCTCGTGTGCGAAAATCTGCAAGTTCTGTATTAATTCGAGAAACAAATTTACAGGAATTAACACCTGGGCTCTTTCAGCAGCATCACATACATTTGGAGTTGTCAAGTGGTCTGAGACATCTTTGCAAGCTTTCGATAGAAAAGTCAGAACACTTCTATCAAAATATCGGATTCATCGTCCTCGAAGTTCTACCGAAAGGCTGTATCTCTCAAGACATCATGGGGGCCGTGAACTGTTAAGTCTTGAAGTTATGTGTCGCCAGCAAGAAAAACAGCTCAGAAATTATTTCATCAACAACGAATCCATGACGGCCTTTTGTGCACAAGATCACGGCTATACACCTCTGAAGCTGCCCCAGAAAGATCACAATCCAAGAGTTCCGAAACCTGTGGACCGAATTGAGAAGTGGAGATCAAAGGAACTCCATGGCAGGTTTGCTCCTGCTCTTTAAAGTAACTCCATAGATGTAAAGAGATCGACTGAATGGTTGAGAACCGCTGGGCTTTCCGGCGAGACGGTAGGATTTGTACTGGCCATTCAAGATCAGGTAGTAGCCACTAATAACTACAGACGATATATTATGAAAGAGAACATCAGTGACAAGTGTCGCCTGCGTAAGAAGACCACCGAATCTATCCAACATATCTGCAGTGGATGCTCTCAGTTGGTACAAACAGTTTATTTACAACGTCATAATAATGTAGCCAAAATCATCCACCAAGCTCTTGCCAAAAGATCGGACCTGATAAAGGAAAGCCTGCCTTACTACAAATATCTACCAGAACATGTTTTGTCTAAAGAGATAACAAAAATCTTGTGTGGTACATAATATCATGGGATATATAAATCATTGAAACGGAGCCTGAGTGCACTGGAGCAAGAACTTCTCACCATCTGTCTCACCATATGTGTTGACGTTCTGTCCTTGAGTTATACTTGAAAACTTCGGAAGAGCGTGAAATTTCGAAATATGAAATATAATAATAATAATAATAATAATAATAATAATAATAATAATAAATACGATAATCGGCCCATTACAATACAAATCTTTGAATGCTCAATTAGTAATCACACGAGATAATTAGCTTTCTCGTCTCCCAATGTCGTCGCCTCAAAGGCTAAACTTTCTTTGCCATGAATTAAAACTTATTTTTCCCTCGGGTGTCATTCATATTTTATGATCTTTTCTACAATTAGTATTTTTATCGTAATGTTTTGTTTAATGCGAGATATAAACAGGAGAACTTTCCCTACGTTTTAATTTTTGTCCATATTTTAAAATAACATATTATAAATATACACTTTCAAGTTAACAATTTTCCCCATATTTTTTTCACCATTGTCACATGATCACCAAGGTAGGAAATGGTGTGGAGTTCACGACATTTGCATCATCTAAATGAAATGGAGGCGTTGTTTTGTCGTACATGTATATGTCGTGTGTATATGTATACGACAAAACAACGCCTCAATTTCATTTAGATTATCAACACGATTTCACTGGAAAGAAATCTTCAATATCTATTCAAATGAATCTTATTACAGGCTAACGACTTACGATATCAAGAAAGAGATATTTTCTCTTAGATTTCGAAAAACTTGTTTACGTTTAATGGATTTATTACGTAGGCATTAAATGATTGCATGTTTTTCTCGTTCGTTCGGTTTCATTTAACTGTGACGTCGTTTGTCGTCAGAACTAAATTGGATTAATAGTCTTCTACTCCTGAATTTATTTATTTATTTATTTATTTATATATTTATTTCTTTAGTCAAAAACAGTAAAAACTGTATGTGACGTATGAGGGAGACAATCATATAATGTAAAATCTGTAATTTATAGTTCTAAAAAAACATTCACCTACAAATTTATTTCTTGTGTTTAGCCGTTTCTTTCTTGCATACAATAAACACCTACACGAAACAAGTCAGTATTTCGATGATGATGATGATGATGATGATGATGATGATATACTTGTTCACCTAGTGCAGATGAGAGATGAAATATTCCTTTTTCTGCTCTGATGAACTCAGTTGTGGTTTGCCATTCCCTTCTTCTGCATGAAGAGTGAATTATGTAATGTGAATATAGATGAAGTGAGAGATGACATACGTGATAATATGGATCCATGTCATAACCACACGTGAAGATACTCTTCCCTTTCGCAGGTCTCAAACCTGCTACATTGTCATCGACATGTTATTGAAAATAAATCTCCGAGCTCTTTCAAAATTAATTTTATTACGGACCGACGAGATTCATTATTTAAAATAGTAAATACACATTTTCTTTTTGTACTTGGTTGAAACTGTGTTTCCCTGCCCACCGAAAAGAAACAACACTCTTGTTTACTTACTTTTAATATATGCTATTTGTGAAGGGGGTGAAAATTTTGAATGCATTTTGTTGAATATTTTGGATGTCGAGTTAACCTGGACCTTTAAACAAAGGTAATTGAAGTTTAAAACAATATAAAACCCCACAACTTCATATCCGTGTACTTTGTTAGCAATGTTTCATTTTTTTTAGTTTCTGGACAAACCCCTTTCAGGGAGTTTTTTTTTCGGGGACCTCCGTTTTCCAGTTCCATTATTTATTTGTAAAGTGTGCTCGTGTTTCCTCGTACATGGACTAAAGCAAAACTCCCTTTGCGTGAAGTGCTGTGCACCATAGCATGTATAAAGTAGGCAATCAGATACGTCTTATTTTCTTGCCAAGTTTTCTAACGATTTTATTGGCAAAACTATTTTTCTATTTTTATTTTACCCCAATTTCAAGGTATTTGAAAAGACAGTTAGTGGCAGTTTCACATTCAATCTATAATATTTGGAAGCACTTCAATTTCAAGTTTTCATTTCACTTTTTACCAAATACAAAAAAAATAAATAAATCAAAAGGAGGACGGGAGAAAAACAACTGAAATCGAAATTGAGATTTATTTTTATGAGGAATCTAGGTCTGTTCTTCCGCCTAAGCACCTACTGTACAAATTAGAAGTTAGGGGGTGAAGCTGAGTGTTGAATTTGTCCTACTGGTGCTCATTGTGGGGTTGAACAATCTCCCCAGAAACCTACAATGTTGGAAGCGGATTCCCCCTCCCGTTCCCCGTGACCTCCGCGTGCGCCTTGCGCAAAAGGTGCTAATCAGCGGACGGGGTCCGGTCTCTCGCAAGCGCACGCCTTGCGCCGCCCCCACCGCCCACCCACCTACCGCACCACCCCTACCGCTCTCCCATACTATTACTTACACCACCCCATCGCTCACACCTCGTTTGTGCTTTACGGTCAACTACTGCACGTAGCAGCGTTTTATTTATTGGCGTTCGTTATGATCGCCTTAAGAGATACTAGATGAATGCATGCAATGTGTAGTACCACATACTGTAAATGCGCTAAAATTATATTTCTTAGTCTCAACAGAATAATGTTAAATATCTCTCGATCAGGTTTTTCGTCCAGTTTCCCTGATCCATTGAGCAAATGCTGAGATGGCCCCTTGTTTTGCTTCTGGACATAAATGTAACTTCATTTTCTGTGCACGTCTTCTAGAATTCAGTGGGAAATACAAGTATTCAAATTATCGTTTCCAAGTTGTCGCGGCAGGAAATAATAAGAGCCAAAATTTATTGCTTATTTATCCTTGAAAATAGATTTTATTACATGGGAGTTTTTTTGATTGTTTTTTCTCCCTTTCAAAATTCAAAATTTATTGCTTATTTATCCTTGAAAATAGATTTTATTACATGGGAGTTTTTTTTCTCCCTTTCAAAATTTAAGTAGTATATGACTTAGTGTAGGGATCACAGAATTTTGAAAATGTGCACACAATTCACTTTTCCCCATAGCACGTCATACGCAGTTTTTAACTGTTTTTTGACGTAAAATAAATAAAAATAAATAAATAAATAAATAAATAATTTCCTCTTATTGGAGCAATTCAACAATCAATAATAAAGTGTTAATGTAAGAAACTTCCATCTCTTAAGCCAATCTTATTGGGTTCCATTTCGCAAAATTTTTTTACAAATGCGTTTTGCGCCATGTGCATATAGTGTATTGAGATATTTTGTGTTGCGCTATGCGATTTCAGATTTGTATCTGGATCAGTCAGCAATGCTGAAACAATACAATTCTCTGTAGCCTATGCAGTATAAATAAACTAATCAACTATAGCCAAATCAAACTTAACCTAATTAAAAGGAGCAAGGTGTGCGGCGTCGGGCAACAGGAACTAATGTAGTTATATTATGAGTAGTATAACGTTTAAGAGATGCATGTGTTAGGGTAGGAAGGTTAAGTTATGCTAACCTTCGATAATTTGATATCATGCGTCGATAATTTGCGTATATAATTTGATGCGTATAATATAATGCGTCGATAATTTGATATCATTCATTTTACTCACTTCGCTCGCGTATTTCTAAGTCGACGTCAGGGAGCTAGCTTGCACAGCATTTGCAATTAATATTATTAATATATCCTGAGTGCAATTAACTCACAATTTCCCCAAACATTGCCCGAAAATACAGGGCGACTTTTCTTGACTCACTTCACTCCGTTAACTACCGCCAAAATATTTCGATATCATTAAATATTCGCATTCCTCACATGTTCCATTTATTCATGTGCTCTGACAGTTCGCGGCGACGGCCTGTGCCGACACGAAGACGCCAGGATGGCGTGGCTACCGAAGGCTTGCGAGGAGAAGAGTCTCAGGCTCTTCGCAGCCAGTGCGCCTGGGTTATGTAAGCGGATGATGGCTCGAAACGAACTATCCAGTTAGTTTAATGTAGCTTCGCCAACGGAGCACTTTTCATGGCGCTCGATGGGATGTTAGAGGGAGTTTAGTTATTTCGTCGGCGGTACCACCAATCGTTCTCCTCGTTCTCGCGGAAGTCAGTCGGTTTCTTCACGAGAGGGATGGTAAGAGATGAGATCCTAAATCCGAAACTTCTTTGCCAATGCACGCAAATAACTTCTATTAAACATGGGCAAATATTTCGTGTTATCAAATTTTGCCAAAACCGCAATTTTTTCTAACTTTATTCATAAAAAATCCAGCATCGTATAGGAGCGGAGGTGGAGATTCATGGACTTGAAAATGAAGTGCACAAACTGCTCTTCTCTTCCATACGGCATAGACGATTTTTCATCGTTTATGGCGCTAGCTAAATAGATATTTTTTGAAAGTAGATGTTAAAAGAAGGAAGATGTTGAAAGTAAATGTTAGACATTTGTCGTAAATAAACCTGTGCATTTTATCACTCATCTGTAATAGTCTAAAACACCCTCCAGTGCCCCAGGTGAAATGTAAAATGTTACGATAAAATTGTACGCCCTCTACAATTTGAGAAAATAACAAACCATATAAAAAGTCTGGTTCTGGTCCAGTCTGGTCTGTCATCGTTTCCAAAAAGGAAATTGGATGGAAATTTTACCGTGTAAAAGCCTTCTAGGGTACGCAAGCGACATTGCCGAGAGCAGCGAGTTATCAAGAACAAAAAATACTCAAAAATGACTAGACAAACAAACATAGCAATTCTGGTGGTAAGCGAGGTAAAGAATTACGTTGAGAAGTTTTTCACGCCATGGTTGCTGCACTGTTTGCTATTTTCTTTTGGAAAACTTTGTAATTGCTGTCACTAGAGCTATTTCACATTCTGAAAGTAGACCCGTGAGACGAATGAAATTTTGTAATAGATTTTTTGACATTTTTTTATAGTTGAAATGTAAGAGGTAACAAACATCAAGAGTAGTCAGTTAAAAATAAAAGGTACGGATAAGTTTAATATATTTAAAATTGGACTTCTCTGATTTTATTTACTGTTTAAAATTACGCCAATTGTGAAATCTAAAATTGTCAAATCTACGCCAAGGCTGCTATTATTACTTTATTAATGATTAGTAAAAAATTCACTTTTGTATAATTGGTTTCAACGATGTACTACTCTTCTTTACATATCATGTCTGGATTCTTTGACGTCTATCTCTTTTGCGGTAGATTCTTATTTGCTTGATGCTGCAGATAGTTCGACCGCATTTCGAATACTACTCCACCGTTACACAATGTCTAACTTATTTCAAACTAAATTTGTTTCTTAAGCAATAAGTTACTTAATCCATTATATTTATAAAGCTTTTGCTGAAATAGAGTTTTGCATAAAAAAGGACTCCAGCCCACAAACCAGTAAACTCCGCACATTTTGCACCTCATGCCCCGCCTCCCCTGCGTCCTCCCCCCTTCATCGCGCCCGCGCCCCTGCTGCCCCCGCAGCACCCCCGCCCCGCCCCCCCGCCGCGGCCGAGAAAGCGCGCGCGGCCGAGCGCAAGGCGGCGCATCCTGGCTTTGTGCGCGCGGCGGATGTGACGCAACGGAGCCGCCGCCGCCGCCCCCTCCTTCAGGCGCACGGAGATGAGCGGCGGTGCGCGCCGCGGTGCGAGCAGGTGCCGAGGGCCCTCGGAGCCCCGTCTCGTACAGCCTCTGCCTACGCAGTATCTGCGTATAAGTCCAGGAGACGGAAAAAGTATGAATGAAATGATTAATGCCTTTGGTCTATGGCTGTTCGTGGTGCAATTGATAGAGAGAATAAAATAAGAATGCCTGATCGTTTAATATACTCAAAGAATGGACTCGTATGAAACTCAAAAAGAAACACCATTAGTTAAATTTTCTATGCATTCTTGATAAAATGAGTAATATATGAGAAGTCCGTGAACAACGAATAATGAATTACTCACATTCTTACTCGTTAATTCTTATTATTCAAATTAATTCTTACCATTCCCATTACAAATTATTCCCATTCTTATTAATTAATTCATTCATTCATTCATATTAAGTTAAATATTAGTAATTTTAAAAATTCAGCTTATTTATTTTGGCATATGTTAACAGAATTGATAACTCCAATTATAACCACACACTTTAACACATCTCGCACTTGCCACAACAAAGTTTCTAAGTACACTGCAAAATGCTTTGGCCATAAACCACACTACGTGTTGATCTGTGAAAACGTTTAGGGCCTGCGCACGCACGAAAAACTAATCAGAAGTCGAACGACAACTTAAATTGCAAATTCAACAGCAATCCTCGCCAGCGGAAACTGAAGACCGGGAAAATTCATGCGAAACGCCACACAAAGAAAAATGCTGTAAAATGACGAAGTAAAAATGCACTCTCAATCCGTTTAAAATAACCGGTGAAAGAATTTGATACTCTTTGTACGAAATAATTATAAAAGCAGAGAATGAACAAACCAGCAATCGCGCTAGGAAGCGTACTTCATATTCGCATTGTGTGTCGTACATTGTGTACAAAACTTAAGTATGCCTGTAGTATCCGCCTTTGCACAGCCTACCCTTCTAATGGATTTAAAAATCTGATCTTGAAGATGAGCTTCAATACCATAATTTTTGGTGCCATTTCTTCATGAGCAAACGTTCGCAGACGTACGAACATATCAATCAATCGTCATATCAATGTTAGCAGCTAGCAATCTAGCAGTCCGCTGTACTGAGTAGAATCTGCATTATTTTAACAACAATCTCGTTTCCTTTCTAGTGAAGGTCTAAAAAGTAATTCTTTGGTAACAAAAAAAAGCATGTTTTTATACATTAAATTCTGAAAATATATTTCCAACTTCAGAATGTTATTTCACCGACTCATATTTTTGTTTTGTTTTCTTATTTCTCATTAATGGACATGTAGAGGCAAGATATGTATGTATGTGTATATATATAAACATATACATATATAAACATATACATACATAAACATATACATATATAAACATATACATATATACATATTATAAAAAAACTGTCTGATTTAATTTTTTAATTTAATATTTCCTCTGCCCTTCTAACATTAATTCAACGTAACCCGTTACACATTTATAAAAGAATATGGGTGCCAGGAAAATATTACGTTAATTCAATTATTAAAATTACTCTTCAACTGCTATTTCCATTAAATTAATATCGGGCTAACGGGGTCGATGGGTCTTATAAGAAATAATCGCTATTGCCTACTAATAGCCGATTATTTGGTCTGCCATCTGTACAGAATGGCCGAGGAATCTGAAAAGCAAATATACATTTCTAACTACTCATTTGCTGGAATTGGCTAAATGAAAATCATCTTTTCTATTCACAGAAACTTGGAAGTTTATTCAATGTTCCTTGTTAACAATACGAAACTTTTGGTCATGACCAGTGTCAAACCTTATATTGCAGTACCCGTCTTCGCGTGCTCTCCACCGATGTCGCCGCGTACAACCATTTTCAATCTTCCCCGATGTCGATGGCTCCAGGTCCAAATACCATCTTCTTTTCTTCCGTTCTGGCACAAGTGTATTCAAGTCACTCATCCTCACCGCCTCATAAATTGATAAGACTTAATTAATTCTCCTTTTAAAAGTTCCGAGTTCTTTCTACGCGTATACTTAAAATATTAAAGTTCAGTAAACTATATCTGCATCAAATACTCCCAGTCCCGTTGCCGACAAATTCACCTAAGTTCACAATTCTAGCTGCTGCACTCGAAATATTTCCAAATTCCAATTTCCGCACCTTCCATTAATATTCTAAGTCCGACAATCATACGCTCCAAAGTAAATGATCACAATTCCCAAACTCCCAATATCAATTGTCTACACACGATCCCCACGGCATAAAACCTTCCCCTTCAGCCCCAAAATTCCCAGTCTTTAAACAGCCGCACCCTCAATTACTTACAGATTCAACTAGTCGCGCCCCAGACTGTCATTGCTTTCTCGGCCAATCCCCAAACAGTTTACTTTGTCAACTAGCCGCGCCCCGTTGTTCAAAGCATTGAAGTTTATTGACCTGAACGACAACTCGTCTACCGTTGCTATGCCGCCATATTTAGAAATGTCTATCCTTACAATTCACCCTGTTTACAATGAATGTGACTCTCTCTCTCTCTCTCTCTCTCTCTATATATATATATATATATATATATATATATATATATATATATATGAGAGAGTCAACAGATGCTTTGTACAACTTCTAGTTGTTTTGTTTGTAGAATTTCAGCATTGGGACGCGGCGGACCACCCGCAGAATGGAAAAGGGAGGGGTTGATGGAAAGAAGCGGCCGTGACGACATGCATTTTGCCCCATGCATTTTCAGATCCACGGTGTCCTTAGTCCAGCACGTTGGGCAGGTCTACACTATAGCGAAGACACCGTGAATCTAATTCCGCTTGCAATGTTGCCATTTCCAACACAAAAAGAAGTGGAGTGCCGAAATAGCCACTACAGAGAGACAGCGATCGCTGTGAATAAAAATAACTTGATGGTATGGATAAAGAAGAGATGCAGTTTTTTATATCTCCATTAACATCGAACCCCTCTTTAATGACTTGTTCACTGTGTCTTTAGTATGGAATGTAACATTAATGGTGTGAGAGAGCAAGTGAAATAGGCAATGTTCTTTCAACAAATGGTATTCAAATGGTTTCATTATCGTCAAGTTATTTCGGAATCCTGAGTTGTGTATATATCATTCGCTATCATATGTTGTGAGATTTCAGAGCAACGATGTAATACAACTTCCCTGTATATGTTCTACAGTAACAGGTTCCACATTTTGCTAAAAAGATTTTGAAAGCAGAAGTTGTCATTATTCGGGAAAAGTATTACAACAACGCTAAAATATATGATTTGTAACATATGTATAAATTCTAATAACATTTTCATAAATTATTTTATATCAATTCACACATTTAGTGTGTTTCACTTGTATTCGACGATTATGCACATTATGTTAGAATTATATTAAAAAACATGTTATTTCTGGAGTAAATACCTTATTGACTCCTATAATTTTGTGCTGCGATATTCCGGTGCCTTTTGAACGCTAACTAGCTTACTGTAAACCATTGTTAATGGATTCCTTCCATTTTCAGCAATTATTTTATATTTCTCCTTCCCTTCAAAGAAAATGAGTAGCAAGAAAACAAAATTGTATTATCCTGTTCAATTTCGATACAGTCCAGTTCATAGATCTTCACAAGATTCACGATGTAACAGATGCAGAAATATACAGAAAATGAGCCTGTACGAAATTGATTTCAGTTAGAAGTGCTCCCCTCGCGCGAATCTTCCTGGAAGGGCGCCAAATGACACAAAACGATGCTGCCGCCCTCCAGTTACTACGACCTTTCCACGTTACAATTGTCAGGGGCAGCGACTGTTGCCAAGCGAAGGGCTTTATAGAAGACGACCCAGAGCACTACAAAGTTTGTTCCGTTGTTTCCTTCTTCAGAATATTGCGCACGTGAAGAGAGGGGGGGAGCATTTGTGAGTCAATAATTAGACTTCGCCCAAAAGAAAACTTGTGTTTTGTCACGCGGTTAAACGAGAGTTTGGTAAAAATGTTATGGTTGGCGTAAAGGAATGTAAATTTAATATGTAATTGTTTTTCCGAACACTTCAGATTCAAGTTCAACTTTCGAATTCACAATTTTATATTATTTCACATTCAAATTCAACTTTTACGAAGAAAATCGCTTCAAACGCCAGAGACTTACGTATTGCAATATTTTTACTAAAGTAGCGTATCTAAATTCCAAATGACGGATTCTCGGTTTAAATTACGAAAACCCGACATCAGTGTACTCATGTCCAAAATTTGAATATCATAAATACCATGACATACTCTGCAGGTCATATAAATCGTGAATTGCTATGCTATTAAATCTGTTTAATTTAAAATAATTCATAAAGCATTTTGAGAATGTATGTTAAAATATGTACGTAAATATTTTGCCCTTTAAATGTGAATATCAAGAATAGAATATCATCAAATATCACAGAAACACTAACTTTGATTCTTCTTATCATGCAAATAGAAAGCATGAACATTAAAGATTCTTTTGAAAATTGACGAAGTGAAAATTACTTATTATTATTATTGTTATTATTATTATTATTATTATTATTATTATTATTATTATTAATGTAAAACCAAAGTTTTATACGAGACGTTTTCTATCTTTCAACATGAATTTTAAGACTACGATAAATCTGCACTGAAAATGGGTGAATGGCTAAACGAAAAACCCTTCGTCATTTATCATTTGAGAAATAGTACCTGTACACGTACGTTTATCCAAGTTACCCCGGCGCCTTCCATTAATTATTAACGAGCACCAGGTAACGCAGTGGGAACGCAAGAAGCGCGGAGTCCGCCATCGATAACGCTCCCCAAGTAATCGAGCGAGGCCAATAAGGCTAATTTTGAAATAGGAGCGGACGCGTAATCCCCAGTTCTGACTCTGCACCGCGAAACAGGCGCCTGGGACCCGCTCTAGTCCCCCGCCCCGCCCCACCCGCCTACGCCTCGCCAATCGCCCTGTACCCTGCCCCGCCCGCTCCGTCCCAACCCACCTGTCCTGGTCTCCCCGTCCGAGCGCGCCCCATACCGTCTCCCTCACCCTTGCCTTTTGCCCGGCCCCTGCCCGCACTTCTATTCCCCCTTCCCGCTGCCCGGCACTACACCGTTCCCACCTCCATCCTGGCTCCGCCCCAACCTCGAACCCGATCCCGCTCGCGCCCAGCCGACCCACCGGGATCCGCAGTCTATTAGAGCCGCGCAGATGAAAATACACGGGGCTCATTAGGGCGCGAGCGGGAGCCCGCGATGAGCCCGGTGATCAGGTGCGGCGAGAGGGGGCGGGGCTCTGCGAATCACGTGACCACTGCGAGGGGAGCCCAAATCCGGAAGGCGGATTGCTGCGTAGTACCGAAACAAGACCACAATTTAAATCGAGAGACTGGACGGAAGTTATTGCCTGAGGACATGATCAGGTTCATGAATTCGCAGCCAACAAACCCAAAAGATCAAAGAATTCTGCCCTTGAAATGCTTCAGCTTACTTTTGCTTCGTTCTCAACAAATGCAAAACTCGTGTACGTGCGATCAATTTCAAGCTGACTGTAATTGTTGCTGTTGACAAAGATACTTTTTAAATGGTTTCCTCCGCGAATTGTCGACTGAGCTTATTTGCAAATTTTGTTGTCAATGCTGAAACTTATTTCATTTTGAGCCCAAAAATGTCAGCAAGGAGCAACATGCCCGGGAAGTGAGGGGCCAAGCTCCGCCGGTTAAGGACAGAGCTGCAGAAAATTACATATGTGAAACTTGGGAGAGAATGCTTGGGTCTCCCTCAGATTCTCCGTGCGAGTCGCGCCTGCCCAAGTCTTCCTCCATCCTTCCATCCTCTAGAAAAGCGTTAGATTAATTTAACGCCTGAGAGAAAGGGAGAGAGAGGGGGAGAGAGAGGGGGAGGGAGAGGGGGAGGGAGAGCCGAGAAAAAGAGAGAAAGAGTGAGAGGGGGAGAAAGAGGGAGAGGCGAGAAAGAAAGACGAGAAAAAAAAGAGAGAGAGAGAGGAGGGAGGGAAAGCAAAAAGAGAGGAACAAAGAGTTGGTTAGTTTAGAATATATGACTTTCAATCATTTCTTGACAGAATAAACATATTAAAGTCTAACAAATAGAACTGACCTAATTCGCTTTTGTAGTTTCTTTTCATTACATGCTGCTGCAGACCACGGATGATTCTTACCTAAAACAAAAGAAATTTAATTGAAGTTTTTCTTACAACTTATTTTTATCATTTAAATCATTGACAAAATAATTTGAATCGTACATGTGCTAATTGTTAAACATAACTAATACGATACATTTCTTACTCCTCAAACAGAGTTCCCTATTTAAACACAATTCAAAATTTTGATCGAATTACCTAAAAACCCTTTTTAAATAACAGGTAAAAACACTTCTTAAGTAAGCAAAATGTATCTTTTGTTTTGAAATAATATGTAATTAAGAGAGACCACTTCACAATTTATAATATGTAGACAATGCAGAAAAAATAATAAATTAAATGAGTAGTCCTGGGCTGTAGCAGCAAAAGTGGCTCAAAAACAAAACCACACTAGGTGGTTTTCCAAAAAGCAACACATACTGCTCATAAACGACAGATGAAATACTCTCTTGTAACTGCAATAAATCCAATATTTTAACAAAATAGTCTTCATGAATTTTGCACAAACATTTTTATGCAAAAAATATGGATAACAATACAACAGTTCTTTAATACCAAGATTATTAAAAAGTTGTTCTTTAACGCAGAACTTGAGTAGCAAATATTTAAAGACGTGCAACCTCTTCCTCGAAACCTTGCTGTCGCATGACGTCAGCTGCGTCATAAACAGTGACGCACTGAGTATGAAAATTCTGTCGATATGCCCGTTATGAGCGTAGGTGGAATAACATATTCAAATATTCGCATTTTTCATTTAAAATCGAAATTGTTTGTTTTTGTATTTTCCCCCGAGTTCCTGGCTATCTAACAATCATAAATATCTCTCACATAGCCGAAGACTGCATAGTTTCGTCTATTTATGAGTATATTAGAAATTAGTAGTCTGCATGAAGGCATGCCTTCATGGAGTGCACTCTAATAATTTTGGGGGAAATTTTCCTTGTATTGTTGTCTTATATTTTGATCACAATCAGAATTTATGTGACAGTAAAAGGGTTGGTTTTTTTTTCATGCGAGCTTCTGCAATAGTGAAATCTATTAGGATGATTGTGAGATAAATGAAAATAATTAGTTGAATGCTTGGTGCCTCACAATATCAAGATGCAAATCATTACGAACTATTTGAATATCAAAGACAGATAGAGCAGCAAGGGTCCAAACCACCTGGAGACCCCAAGAGCCAGCACGAGCAGTTGAATGAGATGATCAAAAGCGAACATGAAATATGATGAAACTAATGTTCAGATCTCTGCCGCTTGCTAGCAATTGATAAAGCAGATTAGTTAGCCCGAACCCTACGCGAAGAGCGCGGTGTATAGGGGCGGATTTTGATGACCTAAAACATCACAAAAAAGATCAATAAAGTGCCCTTAAAATGTTTTTAAAATGCCCTAAGATCAAGGAAAACTAACGTAAAAAAATGTTATCTAAACCAGTTCATTTGAACAACTCAAGCTCATGGATACGTAGCTGTTCTAATCGAGACCCCTTCTATTCGTTTAAGTGAACTGAGCTTTAAAAAAATGTGGTTTGGACTGTTCTTTACCAGAAAATCTGTCTTTGGCTATCTCGAAATTGACTGAACCGAAGCTGATAGAAATGACAGGAACCTTAGATTACATACTCACAAAGGTTGACATACAATTTCTGTGCGAAAAAATTGAATAGGCTACTCAGAAATTTTGGGAGAACATTTGCTGCATCTCGAAAATATTATTTGTAGCAAGTACCATTCAAATAGTATTAAAAGCGATGAAATAACTGAAAATGCATAAAAAAACTTAAATATAAAAAATAACTTAGTAGTCAAAATTATGACTTATTAATCGACGACAAATCGAAAAAAAATTACATTTAAAATGGGTCATTTCCTTTTGTTGTAACATAAAATTAATTTCTATACTAAACGGTATTGTTCTAAAATAAAAACGGGAGCGGTAGCTTAGTGCATCAACTGATGTCACTGCAGCGCCTCTCACCGGGAGGTTCTAGGTTCGAGTCTTGACGGCGGCAGAATTTTCGACACTAGCTTTTCAGCTAGGTCGAATTCAATCGCTGTCTGGAGGAGAATTCTAACGGCCGGCTGCTCTGATCGGTAGTTTTCCGTGGTTTCTCCGATCAACACCAGGCGAATGCCGGAGCAGTACCCTACCAAACGGGCCACGGACCGCGCGCGATCTGTCCTTCCTCTTCCTTGTCCTATGCTCTCCCCTTTACACACACACACTTACAGTAACATGCACTACACTACCACAAATTTTCTGTCGCCATATTCTGTCGCCAATTTAATTACGCTAAATTCGTCTTTTTACGGCGCGTATGAGCATAACTTTTATTTTGTTTTTATATTCTCTTTTAAGTCCT
This sequence comes from Teleogryllus oceanicus, assembly GCA_964035755.1. NCBI lineage: Eukaryota > Metazoa > Arthropoda > Insecta > Orthoptera > Gryllidae > Teleogryllus > Teleogryllus oceanicus. The sequence continues at coordinate 65,905,840 of CAXIVR010000009.1, read as the reverse complement.
GCAATTTGCAAGTCCATATATTTAACAAATAGATTGTATCCGGAGTGCCAAAATAATTAATAATACAGTTATTCGGTTTCTCAACATCCGTTTGATAGAAAAGCAGAAACAATCGTTTCGGCGTAATGCATAAACATGAAATTCAGTTTTATACTGTTGTGAAAGTATGCATGTATGAAATCATGTGCATTTATCTGTTTGATAATAAGTGCGCATAAAATGTTTACACCGGTACGAGTATGGAAAAGGCTTTTCATCTGAGTTTTTGACTGACAGGCCGACACATAACTGTAAGTGTGATTATATAGAAACTAGCGGCCATCTCAGTAGAATTTGAACCTTCCTTGACAAATAATGTCGTAAGTGCGTGTCCCAGTAACAAATTTTCGTTTCGTGCAAGCACTGTATGGTATGGTACCACTTCATAGACGAAAATTCTAGAGATTGGCTTCTCTAGTTCATATCCCTTTTGGTCATTCCGTCGTCTCCACAGTCTATTCCAGGTAGATCTCGGAGCAGAATCTTAAACGGACTTCGGACAGCTATGACACCATCAGAGAGAGAGGAGGGGAGAGAGAGGGAGGGAGAGAGAGGGAGGGAGGAGAGAGAGAGGAGGAGGAGGAGAGAGGGGAGGGAGGGAGAGAGGGGAGGAGGGGGAGAGGGGAGAGAGAGGAGGAGGGAGAGAGTGGGAGGAGGAGGGAGGGAGGGAGAGGAGGGAGGGAGGGAGGAGAGAGGAGGGAGAGAGAGGAAGGGAGAGAGGAGGGAAGGGAGAGGAGAGGGAGGGAGAGAGAGGAAGGGAGAGAGAGGGAGGGAGGGGAGGAGGGAGAGTCAGGCACACACACACACACACACACACAGAAAGACAGTCAGTCGGTGAAATAGAAAGAGAGTTACAGAAATAGAAAGAAAGAAAGAAAGAAAGAAAGAAAGAAAGAAAGAAAGAGGAGTGGAAAACAAAAACATTACTGAGGAACTTCTTGTGACTTATCATTTGTATCTCAAACAAAGAATTAGAAAGCATCAAGCTGTAAGACGCATTACACAAGGATGCTCAGCGAGTTGCCTTGAACCGAGGTCGAGAAGCGCCGACTCGGACCGAAGCGACTTCAGGAGCCCTTAATTACTCTTATCTGCTTTTCGCTTGTGCGCGGGGACTGCGCCAGGCGACGCGACCGTCGCGCTCTCCGACGCCGGAAATGCGAGATAGCGCCGACATTGTGGTTAGGACATTCACTACTCTACGCGGCGGCTCCGCGCACCGAGAGTAGATTCCACCTCCTCGGGACACACGAGAATCTGCGCTGTCAGTTCAATTACACGAAAGCTTGAAGAAGAGTACAAAGAGCTCGATGAGCAGTTCGATAATGCCTATCTCTGCGGTGTCATTTGATTTAGCGACTGCATAAGAAGAATGTTACGGAGGACAATTGATATAATGCAATTAATAAATTTTCACTGTAAGAATATACAAAATAATGTTTTTCATAGAATACGTTATACTATTGTTTCAATGCGCGAAAAAAGAATTGCTTGCGCAGGTTGGTACGGGTTATGTCCACTAAAAACTCTCTTTGTTGTTTGTTTTCAGGTCGCATCAACATATAGGTCATTAGCGACCACTTGGAGTTATCAGTATGGTAACTATGAAGAAGAAACGAAATGGTGATGATAAGGGGTGATAGGACTAACACAAATACAGCCAAGCCTGAGGCGGGACACGAACCCGCGACCCTTCTGTCAGAGATCGAAACAAACGCTCTTTGCTACGGTACACATTGCGAGTTAATATATTTTGCTAATACAATATTTGATTAGGTTTTATTTCCTTCTCTGCCACACCAATAATGCTACTTTTCTGTTTATACTCAAACCTTTCTGTTTGTACACTATATTTTTTTTGAAAATTATATTTATTGTACCTTAATCTTGTCTGAATTATTATTTTAATATACACATTCTGAATTGAAGATTTTATGTACAAAGAAGAAAAAACAGTAATGGATCTGTATCTCAAATCAATACCATTCAACAATATCCACGAAAATCTGATAAATATCTATTAACTTCTACAAATAATTTTCGAAAACGAGTTTGTTAATAACTTATAATCAGTCATCTATGTCAAAACAAGAGTGACTGGTCAAGACTGAGCAAAATTACTACATGCTTCATAATAACATTTTTTGCCCATTTCTGAAAAGTAAGCAAATTTTCAAATACAGAACCGCCATTTTGAATCAAAGGAACTCTCTTACTTATAGATTTCCAAAACAGAAAAACGGCTAAGCCCAGAAAACGAGCTCCAAACGCGCATTTCTCCAGTTCCTCAAAAGTAATTGTACATTTCATCGATACCAACTATTTGTACATAAACCCATTACGTTAAAAGTAATTTCCTCTAAGAGCAAATAAAAATCGAAAATTAAAACCTCCATTCCCTAAACAACAGAAACGAGAACGCCGCCTTCCGGTACAAACCCCCTGAAAAGAAAGTTGTGTGAAATAGAAAAAGTGCAGTCGTAGATGCAGACAAATGGAGTCACGGCGTGGGGCAACCAGGCAGCGCCCCAAACACATTGTGTCGAGCGCGTAGAGGATGCAGTTTGCCACTAAAAAGAGCGAGAGGCCGGACGAGCTGGAGCAGGGATCAGCGTCGAGGGATCCCTGTACATTCGTGGCGCTGCGGCGGTGTTGGCGAGTGACCGGGCGGCGAACGGTTGTTTGACAGATCTCTATTTTTTTTTTTTCAAAACTGTCCAATTTACAGTATTTAAGCACACATAGAAACAAAAATATACAAGTCTTCATATATCCTACTATCTTTCCATTTTTTGACGTCCATATTGAGTAGACGACCCGCAAAGAAGGGGAGTTTTCAAGAAGCCGGTCGGCCAGCCATAGATGGATGCGATTTTCGATTCCATAATTCTCAATAATAGTTAATTATATAAAATTGCGTTTTCCTCTCAAACCTTTTTATTTATTTTCATACAGAACACATAATCATTCATTTTAACGCGTTGAAAATATTTTTTTCAATTCAAGCTCCTTTTAGGAGTAACATTATATCTATGTTTCTTCCCTTATAAAAATGTGCATATCACGAAAATTCTAGTGCTACAATATCCATCAGTTTGAAATTCTTTATTTCCAAATTTGGTCATGTGTGTAACTTAAAATTGAATTAATAGAAGTTTCTTGATTAAAATAATCGGCGAATGAATGATATCTCTCGCCTCTGTTCCTGCACCTGCATCTGCCTGGAATTTATCGAAGGAAATTTCGCAAATGACCGATCCCATAAGCCGCCCCTAGAATTCGTGTGCAGGCAGGGATCGGCCTCGACCAAAAGATGTTCTGCTGCTTCGGTGCTGTAACGCTTAGAACATAGGATTATTATACCCAAGTTCCCGGGTTCAAACCCGTTCAATACCCGATGGGTCTTTAAGGGCGATTTTAAACCGTGGATTTTAAGGAGAACAAATCCTTCGTACGTCTTCCTTCGGAGGGGAATAAAGTCAGTTGTTCCATGTTTCAGATTTATCGGATGTAAAAGATCATCAAGTCCAAAAGTAGTCTCTGAGCTGAATTCAAATCGCTTGTTTCGCCTCATCCAGGTATCTCCCCTGAAGGGACCCCGCTCAAACCGGGGAAAAGCACTAAGTTCCAAACTGATCTTCCGCCATGTGTGACAGCATAGTGCATGTAAGAGCGCGCGCGCGCGTTTGTACCGGGAGAGGATAAAACAAGAAAGGGGAAGAAAAAATAGGTATTGGTATTGCTCAAGGTATTGCTCCGGCATTTGCCTGATATTGATAAGAGAAATATCGGAAAACTATCGATCAAAGCCGCCGGCTGCTTGAATTCGCATCCAGACTCCCAACGGCAGAATTCAACCTAGCTATCTAGCAACTTCCGAAAATCCGCCATAGGACCTCCATAACAGACTCGTTGCAGAGACATTAGTTGATTCGCTAAGCTACCTCACCACTCTCGGAATGTATTTCTTGTGAAGTTATCATCTTTATTTTATGTACTTAAATGCACGATAAAGTTTTTGTATTAGCCACTTCGGGCATCTCGCCTTTCCAACCCGCTCGGACTCCACAGGCTTGTGAATATATTTTCATGTTTTCGGAATTGTTGAATTTCTTCTGAAATCTATTTATACTGGTATTATTTGTAGTTTCAGCCCTGATTTCTATTACCTTTCTACTGTCTAGTCCCTCAATGTATCCCCGTTCACGAATCAATTCCCGACGCCACGTGATCGAGGTCAAAAGCGAAAGACAGCAGACAGTAATTCGCGGAAACGAAGGAGGAGATAGACAAAATTATTCACGTTATCAGTGTAAGCGAACTCGACGAGTTGGAGCAAAGTTGCGTTCCGTGTACAGCGCAAGCCTGAGCTGGTGTAATCACGTAGTATCACATTGATTCCGGTTCAATCGGAGGCAGAGGTATTTTAGCGGACTGAGCGCGGGCTTAGAGTCCCGTTAGAATAATGTTCCCCAGTAGTATTCTAAAATGTAATATTAGTGAAATTGTACAAAAGGAATTTAACATATACTTTTTAATTCAAACGTTTTGATATGTTTTCATAATAATTTTGATCAAATGTGTTCAATATTTCAGTATTATTCAGGGGCCCATAGTTTTGTCATTCTTAAGGCTTCTTGAAATGTTAATGGGGCCGTGATCGGATGAAAAACTGTTATTTCAGTAACAAAAACTAGACGATAGGTGAAACTCTAGGTGTGCAATCAAAGAATCTAAATGATGGCGAATTATTAATGTAGGGTGCCTTCGTAGGCAGAAAACATCACAACAACACTGCCAGAGGAAAACAGAGACCGATGTATCTTTGTTCTTCTGTCCGTCATTTCTGCTACAAAACATACCTTCTTACTTGAGTGCTGTAATAACAGCGTATTTCATAATCGGTCACAGATGTAGACATGTGTATTTCAGAAGTAAAATGTAATATACGTTTCTAGGCATTCGTACCGTTTTTCTTCATGAAATTAATTCGCACTCATAAAGGCATTGAGAAAGCTCCATTTTGGGGTATTCCGAATACCACTATTAAAGAAAAGAAAGAAAGAAAGAGAAAGAAAGAAAGAAAAAAAAAAAAAGAAAAAAAAAAGAAAAAGAAAAAAAGAAAAAAAAGAAAAAAAAGAAAAAAAAGAAAAAAAGAGAAAAGAAAGAGAAAGAAAAGAAAGAAAGAAAGAGAAAGAAAGAAAGAGAAAGAAAGAGAAAGAAAGAAAGAGAAAGAAAGAAAGAGAAAGAAAGAAAGAAAGAAAGAACTAGAGCGTTACCTGATCACTGTAGGAAGTACCGATAACTATTATATTGCAGCCGTAAATGCGTGCAACGCACGCATTCGCTCGACGAACACATTGACCAAGCAAGTATACGAGGACACGTGTCTTCCATTAAAACGCATCGCGATCGCGGAGCAAGGAAATGTGCAGAGAAGTGCAGGGGCAGGCAGCCATTGCTGCACAGCACCAATGCATCCACAGGTGGGGTGCCTTTCCTGCTGTCCGCTCTCGCCCGTGAATGCTCAGGCGCCTGCTTTCGCAATGGGCGCCCTGAAGAAAGGGGGTTAAATTCAGTGAGTGCAAGTGCCAATATTTCACGACTCGTCTTGAACGGATTGAAAAATCGCTATGCTAGAGTAAAGAAACGAAATTTAACAATTTCGATGAAATAGTGCTGGGTGCTTGGATTATTATTCGAGTTCATCGGCCGGGGTGGAATCATCGAAAACTAAAAGAGTCAAAAGTGATTTTAACAATTAGAAGAATCGCTATGAATATAAAGCAGTAAAGTCACTATGGACGTGCATTTCCAAGGTTTTTCTTTTGATGTCGAACTAAAATTGGCGACTTATTTCAAGGCCACGTGGCTTTTATCCGGGATCGCGCCGAAAGCTGAAGCTGAGCAGCGTTTCCTCGGTGGCAGCTAGCAAAGTATTCAGAGAGATCACTGCTGAACGAGGGGGGAAATAATTCGCCACTGACCTATCTTACCTGACTTACGTGACCATGCGGTGCCACGAGGATACGCTGAGAATGCCGACGTAACAGTTGCCTTGGTGAATTTACAATTTCTATGGCCCCTCATCTCCATCAGGTTTTTCGTGATCTGCGTTTCCCTGATCCTTTGAGCAAATGGTGAAAGGACCCCTTATTTTGCTTCTGAACATACATGTAACTTCATTATCTGTGCAGGTCAAAGTATTATTCCTTCACAAAGAACATGCTGAGGGATAAGATCTCAAATGTATAGCTAATTTACCCTTGAATATACATTTTATTACATGAGAGTGAATATTTTGTTAACAATTCTTGCAAAAAACGCTCATTTCTTTCTATATTCAAAATTCAAATAATGTAAAGGCTTAGGGTAGGAGCACAGAATTATGAAAACTTGTAAAAATTCTCTTCTCCCCGTAGCACGTCACACACAGTTTTAATTGTTTTTTTACGTAAAATAAAATAAATAAATTTAATGAACAAAACTTCAAGAACTGATAATTCGACTGTAACCCATCTGCTGGTGAATCGCATAGATATACTAAAGGCCGTCGCAGTGAGTTGCGTGTGATAGTGACATCGACAGATACAACTAAGTCAGATTTGAAGGTTCAGTGGTATTGTGTTATATTATGTTATACAAGACGGTTAAGATATATTTTAACTACAAAAGACAAGTAAAGAACTAGCCAATGCGGTATCTTTCTTGAAAAGGTAAAGTATTTTCATCGTCGTACGTAATATTTAATTTCTTAGTAAAATACCAAAAAATGTCATTTTTAGACTACATAAGGTTAAATTAAATTTGTTCAAAGAATTCCCGACCGGAATCGAACCCAGATTTTCCCCCAAGCTCCCGGTGTCATTGGAGTATTAAAATACATTTGTTACATACTAACAAGGTCAGATCATTGAAATATTTATTGTGAGGAACATAATTGCCTCTCTAATAAGGTAACAGGCAATTAACAAATAGTTTCCTGCGCAGCCTTAAGGGGCGCCTGCACCGCCGCCCGCATCTTTAACCTCAATTAAAGTAAAGTGTATTAAATCTAATATGCTTATCTAGAGAAAAGATTTTTCCCAGAATCACATTTTTAAAAACCTATTGAGGTAGCACGGTTTCATTAATATTTAATATACAAAGCCGTACTGTCAATTTTAATGTGGCTCGCACCAGAATACTCAATAGATTTCACCTTCCCAACCAATAAAACTTCGTGCGGTGTATTAAACGGACGGAATGCGAATTCTCTTTCCGGAGCGCGGTTGTGTCACAGTAGCTCTTTGGGAGCTTTAGGATTGCTCTAGTGAATAGATTGGCGAAGTTGAAAAGCAGGATGGATTCGCTCTGGTTGCTGGAGTACGGCTTGTGTTGCTGCTGCTACCCGAAGGTATCAGTCTTGCCTTTCGAAACTGCGCGGTTCTTGTCGTGACTCAAGTCTTTCACATGCCAATTGCATGGATGCTGTAATACCGATCGGTGCTCAGGAACAAACCTATCAATGAGAAAATGAAATGAGGGTTCAAATGCACAAAACCAATTTAAATTAATTTTAATAAATGAACCAATCGAATAGAGTTTCAACGAAAAATTCCTCGAAATCAAATATAAATAAACATGAAAGAAAATTAGTTTATGAGCATGGATGTGAATTGGTACATATGGTCATTTTCAGCCTCTCTCTTGATTAGACAGAGTATTTTTTATATGAAGAATTCGATTGGATTGCCCTTACCACATCCTAAATATTGCGGCACTTCCAGAGCAGGCGAATGGAGGCGCCAAAGTGGAGGATTGGATGGGAGCATACAAACTAACCCGTAGAACGTCACTTAGAATAAATTTTCCAGATCTACGAAAAGGTCCTGCATGTCATAACGCGCACTCAATGGAAGGATGTTCTGTAATCTCTAATTAAAGAACAAATTTCAATATTACTTTTCTGTTGGTATTTCTCGTTTCTTAATTGAACTATAATTGTGCATTATTGAGCTGTTTTCCCACCGAATTGTTCACTATAACGTACATTCGTTTCAACCCACAATTTTAATCATGTGAATAACTAAATGTCTGCTCCTGAGCTGACAAGTCGACAATTTGTTCATCGTGTAAGGTATTCTCTCTAGTGTTATGAGAGGTGTCATGCATAATGGGCGAACTGGAGGCAGCGGCCGGCCTTGAGAGCGGAAACTCGACCCGCGTTTGCCGCCAGAGGCCTCGATGGCTGAAGACGACCAGCTCGCGTCAACTAGAGCGAAGCGGCGAGGCGGGGGGGGGGCGGTCCAAATGGTGAAGCGGAGCGGGGAGGAGCGTACTGGGCGAGCTTGGAGTAGGCGGGAACGGAGTGGAGCAGAACAGGCGGGAGCAGAGCTGAGTAGAATAGAGTACAGTAGACCGGGTGGGAGTGAGGCTAAGAAGAGCGATCGGGAGCGGAGGCGAATAGAACGGGCGTCAGCGGAGCAGAGTAGAGCGTGTGGGAGCGGATTAGAGTAGAGCGTGTAGGAGTAGAGCGTGTAGGAGTAGAGCGTGTAGGAGTAGAGGGGTGTAGGAGCAGAGCGGTTAGGAGCAGAGCTGTTAGGAGCAGAGCTGTTAGGAGCAGAGCTGTTAGGAGCAGAGCGGTTAGGAGCAGAGCTGTTAGGAGCAGAGCGGTTAGGAGCAGAGGGGTTAGGAGCAGAGCGGTTAGGAGCAGAGCGGTTAGGAGCAGAGCGGTTAGGAGCAGAGCGGTTAGGAGCAGAGCGGTTAGGAGCAGAGCGGTTAGGAGCAGAGCGGTTAGGAGCAGAGCGGTTAGGAGCAGAGCGGTTAGGAGCAGAGCGGTTAGGAGCAGAGCGGTTAGGAGCAGAGCGGTTAGGAGCAGAGCGGTTAGGAGCAGAGCGGTTAGGAGCAGAGCGGTTAGGAGCAGAGCGGTTAGGAGCAGAGCGGTTAGGAGCAGAGCGGTTAGGAGCAGAGCGGGTAGGAGTAGAGTGGGTAGGAGTAGAGCGGATGAGGCGGTGTTAAGTAAAGGCGGCGATCGCCCACTTGCGTGGTTGGAGCAGAGAAGAGCAAAATTGGAGTGAGAGTGGAGCGAGTAAGAGCGGTATGGTGCAGGGGGGGGGCGCGGAGAAGGTTGGGGCTGTGCTGCTCGGAGGTGAGGAGGGCGGGACGGGAAGGCGCTACGGGCGAGCTGTTGCAATCCAGATATCGGGCACGGCCCAAGCCGCGATGGCCAAACATCTCGTCTTTCGAATAATGAGGAGAGATCTGCACGACCGATTTTATCTCGTTCAAGGATAACGAAAGTGTGCACTAAACTGTGAACTATGTTTCACTGTTATGCGTGGATGAGCATAATCATAAAGTGAACAAATAGTCAGGCAAATTAGATGTCCAATCGGTCGGTCCAATCCACCTCAAGATAAAAAAGAAAGGGACATACTCTTTTGAATACAGAAAGAACTAATTATAGTATTTTACTTACTTTAAATGTATATGTGAATAAAACAAGTCACTGCTCTTTCACTAACTGTGTAAAGAATCCATAAATAACCCTGGATTCGCGGAATGAATTTTTTTACGGGAAGATAAGATATGATATGAAGCACTGTTTTCATCTTAACCAACCTGTGAATTTAACTGTGTGAACAAGTCATAAATAACCCTAAATTCGCAGAACGAATACTTTTTACGGAAAGATATGATTTGAAGGACTGTTTTCATCTTGAACGGAGGAACGTGTGAATGTTGCTTAATGACTCCAATTTTCTTGAGTAAAAATGTGAGTGAGAAAACGATGAACAAGATGTGCTAGCATTATAAAATAACTTATAGTTGAAGAATCTATTAGCAATCTTGGCAGAGCACAAAAGTAATACACTATATGTAAGGGTAACATAATCTTCACAAACATTTGGAATGTGGTTTAATACATTCTGTAATAATTTCAACTTCTATTATTCCAGCCTTAATTTGGATATATTTCCTCTTTAATTTCGTTATACTGTATACTTCTTGTGCGGAAAATCTTATAATGTTCTTCGACACTTGAGCGCTTTAAAGGCCGCCTTTCCATATAACGTGAGATTTCATCTAATAGTCGTCAGATCTAATTTTAATACAGTTGTAGATAACAGAATAAACCTTTGTTTTTATGGAGAACATAATTGTTTCCTTTTTTAACTACAGTCTACCAATGAATGTGAGGTTGTTTAAAATTAGAGTCATATTTTCCGTATGTATGTAATTAATTACAAGAAATAAGAGATATTTTTCAAGGAATGAAGGATTCACTCATATACTCATCCAGGTGTTGTTTAATTTCTTGCGTATGATTTCAGACTAGTTTTTTTTTTTTTCTAGTTCTGAAAATTTCACTACAAGTTCACAATAGGTGCACTAATTTGTAAACATGTAACATCACTAATCAATAGAACCTTTAAATTAACAACTGAGTACTGTAAAGTACATATTTCACTACTCGATTTAAAACTTTCTTATCTACATTCATTCATTTTCAAAATTTTATTCTTCTTAAGAAATCTTCTAACATTTTCGACAATATAGTATTTTCTATTAAAACATTCATATTAATGAGTATCGTTTGCCAGAAACCTCAAAATATTGAATTCAATTTAATGTTGCCTTATTTTTCGTGGTGAGGTTCAAGCCTGCTCTTCCATCAGGCTACACTCCTTTATTGCTACATTCTTTTTTTTCGCTACACTCCTTTCATCATTTAACGGAGAACTAATATATCACTCCGACGTGGAAACAATCGATTTGAATTTAGCTAAGAAGTTTCTTTTGGGCTTGAGGATATTTTACATGCAGTAAATCTACAACATGGGACAGCCGGCTTAACTTCTCCCGTCGAAGGAGGGAGTACGAAGGATTTTCCCACCCTTAAAAATCCAAGGCATCGATCAGGTTTGAACCTGCAAACATGAGTATAACAGCCCGATATGCTAACTTTTAACCACCAAAGCCACCACCTTACTGTATTCACTGAAATATTCTTTAGAATGTACACTTCCATGTATGTCGAAAGGCGCGCGTTTCACCGAGGACTACGAGGTGCGGGGGCGGAGCGGGGAGCGAGGAAGGGGTGGGGGAAGAAGTTACCTAAGCGCGGCCTGCGCCTCGGGAGTCGCTTGTCGAGATATGCCTCGGCGCCGCGCCGCATAGTGGGGCTAGAAAAGGGAAAAGTTGGCAAAAAGTATTTTTAAGCGTTTGGGAGGATTTTTGACAATAAAAACGGATTTTATAATTAAATGACAGATTTAATTGTTTAATCTTTAAATATTTATTTATGTCACCTCTAAGTCAGAACTTTCATCATGTGACTTTTCTTTAAAAAGAGTGAATTTGTACTAGAAGCCATTAGCATTGGTGTAACTTCTTGATCCAATGTCTTTGCGATAATTTTTCTCTATTCCATTTGTGAAACCAGAGGGTTAGATGCAATTAACAGTCTACGAAGCACTTCTTTTTTTCTACAAGGTTGCACTTTTTTCGTTGTTTTTTTTTTCAATGTGTTTAACAACACCATACATATCCCTCCTTCTTAATAAAGAGATATCAGCACCAGATCATGAAGGAAAAATAAAAAAAAGAGTATTGTAAGTAGGAAGGCTAATAAAACAAAGGCATCATCATAAACAAAGTACCTTAGCGCAAAATGGGGCAAACATGGGCAAACTTTGATTAATGTTTGAAAACTAGATTAATTTCAGAATCAAATTCACCGCATATCATAGCCCGTAAACGCCCGGAAGGGAACAAAAACACAATATGAAAAACCAGATTCTAAAATTTCATTCCATTGTAACACATGAAGTTTGTACTTGAAATTACTAAATTATAAATACTCATACAGGCGTTTATGATTATCATATACTCTCCGCATATCTCCAGCACGTACGATTCTGTTAGTCGAGAAAGATATTTGCATTGACATTCACACTCTCTTCTTATCGTGCGAGCGAAGAAGTGCTCTGCGCATCACTTGTGCAAGTTCAAACTTTTACTGAATGGATTGGCATGATTCCCCCTTCCTTTCCTGATCGGGGAACAATAAAGGAGACATTTTGCTACCCCTTTGACGAGAAATAGAGCTTCAGAAGTACATTTTGAACTAACTTTCCCCTCCTCTGGCCCCACTGTGCGCCGCGTCCCCTCTTCTCTTCCCCTTCCCAACGCTCTCTTTTGAAGACGCGTGTCAATGAAGAGGTGAACACTCTTCTGAGGCGTGGACGTCGTCCCAAGAATGTTTTTTATGTTAATCCATAGTTAATATTGTTTTTATATATTTAGCCAATATCTGTCCCGTAGAGGGCAATTGGCCTCGACGGGGTGAGATCCCGGTGTTGCTAGTCGGTCACCCAACCAGCAACCGACAATGTCTCGAATTCGCTTAACCTTCCTGACTTCACGTAGTTATCGAATTAGGCTAGCGATGACGGTTTCGCGGTCGTGGTCTTTCAGTACAACCATCTTAGCATTCGCCTGTGTGACTGAGGGAAACCAAGAAAACCCGCAGTCAAGGTGGAGATTGAACCCGGGCCTCCCGGATGCGAAGTCAGCGCGCTACGCTCTGAGCTACTTCGCTTGGAATAGTTATAGTTAATATTACCATTGTCTAAAGATATTTTTTACAACGTACAACTTGTTCTTACCAGTTTCATAGTCCACAAAAAAGGAAATTATGTGTATAATATTTTCTTTTTAAAATAAGTTATTAGTAATCGTGGTTTCACAATACCACATGTAATATTTTCTTGTGTCTCTTATTTGTTTCTTTTTCAATGGGAAATGCATTTTAGCACGGATAATAACATGGTTTGTATGAATTTAGATACTTGTTACATTGTTGTTTTTTTGGGGGGGGGGCACCTTGAATTTATTATAGAATCCTTCAGACTCGTTAGTGATTTTAAATCATTTGTCTTCAATATGGTTTCTAAAGATATTCAAATCAATTTGTTACATATTTAACTGCGCACATATACGTGTAATAAATTTGCTTACAATTACTAACATTTTCTTAGAATAAAAAAATGATTAGATTTTGAAATTAAAACGTGAGATGTGAAAACAGCCCATTCGGTTTTCAACATAAATTTAAACTCAAGCCTCAATAAGTAAAGTTGCGAGATGCCTGATTCATAAAATTTCTCTAGAGAGTAAACTCATTTGAGTAAAATTGTAAAAAACTCTTTATTAATTCTGTTAGGTAGTGCGTTTTTAATTTTCGAAAGATGATAAGCACTTTTTAGCCCGGAAACAAATTCCGGATCTTAACTTTCACATTTGCTTTCGGTCCCTGGATGATGATGTACTTGAGAGTCAGAGTCACCATCTTAAACATTCTTTACAACATATCTAATCACTCTTAAAAAGAGCATAATGTTAAAAAATAATAGAAATATTCCAGAATTATAGCGTTTTTTATGAAAAATGTCCCTCATAATGAAAGTTGAGACAATGAATTTCAGTTTAAAGAGAGTTGCATTCTATTATCTAAATGATGAATCATTTTGACAAGATGTATTTCCTTACAACTACAAACATGTTTTTACAGTGCTCTACGTAAATTGATAGAGATGAGTATTCGATTGTTAGACAAATGGTAATAAAGAAATAACAATACTACTGTATTGGTGGAAATGATGATGATGATTATGGTAATAATAATGATGAGTGTACAGGCCATAGTTACTCGTATTATAATGATGCTTGAGTTCCCCGAGAGCAGAGCAATTTGTCTCCAACGTGCACTTCTAGCGACAGTCATGATGAGCATTGCCGCTAGTAGACCTGCCATTAAGCCCCGCAGCCGAGACCTCGCCTCCCGTTTCCCACCCATCAGCGCAAAGGCGCCAAAGGTGAGTAGTACAGGCGGGCCCATTTCTCTGCCGGCGAGACACGGTAAGAGCTCAGCAAAGGACGGGCGGGGTGGGGATGGGTTGGCAGGAGAGAGGAGGGGGGCGGCGTGGGAGTGAGAGCGGGCGCGCTCAAGACTGTGCGCCACACGCTTTTCGTATTTTTTTACACTTTTAGGATCATAGAAGAAACACGAATCCGCGTTACTTTGACTGGCTTAGCCATGATGAGTCAATGATTTTAATCGTAAATATTTTCTCTGGCTATCAATGTTTACGATTAAAGAATTTATTATAAAAAATTCTCAATATATGTGTGTGTGAAAAATTTTGACATATGCAGTGTGTTATTCAATTTCTGTAAACATTGATGACCAGAGAAAATATTTATATTTAAAAGATTAACAAAAAATATCAAATTACAAAATCATTTTAATTCACTGGTGTAGTATTCTGTGTTAACTTCGCGTGGTTGATTAATGGAACCACATATCTTTGATGATACCCGAATCGATTTGGTGGGTTTCAACAACGTATCTAATTTGCAAAAATTCCTGATGAAATAAGCTTTTTTGTTACAACATAAATGCTTTGGTTGCACTGCATTTTTGAATTACGTAATTTTTTTCTTAAAATTAGACACGATGTGGGAGACTACTTTTTAACATAGACCCTTCGAACACTTTCTGCTATGAAATGCTCGCGCCAGGGCATTACCATTGCATGGGTAAGTAGTTTCACAAGTTGTGTCAAATTAAAAAAGTTTAAACTGATGGATACCTGCTGTTTAAAAAATAGCTTTTTGATTTTGCTATATATATAATGTACTTATGGAAATTTTGCTATTTTATCCAATAAATTGAGGTAGAGTGAAGGAAAAAGAGAAGCCCTTTCAGAGACCGGAGATAATGTAGCTGTCATTCCACTTGGCTGGTGGCATATTTCTGGGCACCGCTCACTAGGTCGACTGCTCCTGAGCAACGATGGGGCGGCTCCGAAATGACATTTGTAATCTTGTTTTAATCTAATATCCGCGAGCGCAATCCAGAGCGTACGCTGGCGGCGCAATCAGCTCGGAATCAGCTCGCGAACGTTTATGTGATCGGGCTGAAAAAAAATGACATGGGAATTAACGGATCGAAAAGCAAAACAATAACGTTCGGGCGGGGACGAAATTATCAGGAACCAGACTATCGTTTAGGTGAGGTCGTCATCTCAAGAGTCTTATCATGCAACTACTTAGGCATTCATATAGATAGTAAATTAGGGTGGGAGAAGCATATAAATCAGGTAGTAAGAAAAACGTGGAAGTTCTTGCATTTTGTAATGCGAATTCTAAAGAAAAGTTCTGCAAACGCAAAACAATTACCATATTCTTTGCTGGTTCGCCCTCTCATGGAATACGGAGTGGCATGTTGGGATCCATACAGAAAGTCGCACCGGAAAAATCTAGATAGAATATAAATAATAAATGTATGTATGGAATGCGAGCAGCGCCTGACGTTATCACGGGCGCTGCAAGTTCCACGCAAGTTCGGCGCAGAGCCCCCGACACTATCGCCCTCTGGCACGCGGAAGGTCGCGGCGGTTGTGCAGAGGAAGCGGGTCGGCGGTCGTAGTAAGAGAGTCTACGCTGGCTGTGGAGGTCGTGGGATTGTGGTGGTAGATGTGAATATGGGGTTGGAGATGGTGGTTTAGTATGGGGGATGATCGAACCTGCGCCACCAGGATGTGTCAGCGTTTACAGTCCTGCAAGGTGAAGTGGGAGTACCAACTGTAGTTGGTTAGTAGTAGCCAAGTTCTGAAGAGTTGGCCGTGAAAACAATTTGCTGAAATACGGTGTTTACAGTCCTGCAAGTTTACAGTCCTGCAAGGTGAAGTGGGAGTACCAACTGTAGTTGGTTAGTAGTAGCCAAGTTCTGAAGAGTTGGCCGCGAAAACAATTTGCTGAAATACGAAGACATTTTGGAAACCCTTTACATAAGAACAAATATAAATAAAAAAATTATAAATGATTTTAGCTAGTATTTTTTTACCAAAGTGACGCCGTGAATCTGTAAAATTGGGGCACTACAATATAGTTCGTCTTCAAGGAGGGCGACAGTGAGTACTAAGTAACCAAAGCACAAAGGAGAGTGTGGCCATCAACTGACGTTTAGGACGTTACCGAATTATATTTAAAAAATGTAAGCTGGATCAAGAGCCAGAAAAAGGCTAAGACAAGATAAAGCAGTCTCAAAACAATTTTTTCGAGAAGTAGGAATTAAGTTAACAAATAATACAATGGATGACGATACATGCGAAGAATTTGGTATCGAAAAGGTATAGTGCGTGAAGACGCGAAAAGAGGAGAGTCCGAGGGCGTTCGGGACATAGAAATTGAGGCTACGGCAATCACAGAGGACGTGATGGTGTCAATATGAACAGAAGGGCAGAAGGGATGGACAGAAGCCAAACAGAGGAAAGGAGGATAGTTTTGAGTCTGTTCTCTGGCAACATTCACTAGGTATGTGAAAACAAGTCACCTCAACAGCAACTGACATCTGAAGACCGGAAGATGAACTTCACTCACGTGCTCTTCATACAGACAAAGTTCAATTACACCTTCAATTTTAATGAAACTTTTTAAATTATCTTTCTTCTAAACTAACAAAAGAATAAACAAAAAATTAACACATTTCTAGTTCACATTTTTTGCTCTTATGTGCATTTAACATTGTAACTTGACGTATCGCCGAAAGGAATTATATTGCAAATACATTCATTACTTTCGAGTGTGATAACGAAAACATTTGAACAGATTGGTATTGGCACATTGGCTATAGCTTATAATTACTTTTACTTGAGTCAGATTTGAGGCAAATATATTTGTCCAAAAAAATTCACACATAAAAACTGCTAGTTTTCAAGTATATCATCATAATTATTATTTCCATTTGTATGATCAATTTTACCAGACATTATTTTCTTTACCGACATTAAGAGTGATTTATCACTGACGGTTCAATAAATCCTCATTCTCCGTTACGTCCTAAATTTTTCAACAAATTCAACAATTTACAAAAATTAATCATTTCATTTTACCAAAAAAATTACAATACTACAATAATTCAAGGAATTAAAGCAGAAAAACGACGAGACACACCTCGAAAACAATTAAGATATTGGCCATAAAAACAATAAAGTTAGTTATTTCATTTTACAAAAAACCTACAATTCTACAATAATCATTGAACGGTTTGGGGCAGAAACAAGATGAGACACACCTCAACCAAAAACGAGATTACTATTTGCGAATCACTGAAAACTTCCTTTGGCTGGTGTGGCTTATCCTGTTACTGCGACATGTTCTTTAAGGGCACCTTGTAAATACTTTGGGCGAAAAATATCGATTTTCGTTTTTTGTGTAATTTTGATAGACTGAAGTCTGCTCTTTCATCATATAACCTGGACCAGGAAGGCAGAATTTGAATGAGGTAAAAAAACTTATTTTTTACCTCATTCAAATTAGAAGGGATTTAAAATGTTCATTTAAATATCCACGTGCGCTCGCTTGGCTTTTTCTTGACAAGTTTGAGGTGTTTCTTTACCAAATTGTACCACTCAATTAATAGAGTGTTCTAGTTAGACTGACATTTTTTCATTGTTGTAGCCTTACTATTAGTAAAGTTCTTAATAGATATATGTTGAAAAATGTACGCACGATTATTTAAATATTTAAAAAATATAAATAAAATACTTCCATGAACTTAAAGTTACAAAAATGCCCAGATATATAAAGCAGTGCAAACAACAATAACTGTGCAAAATTTCGTTCTGGTATCTTTAATAAAACTATTAGAAATTATAATACATTTTAGAAACAGGAACATTAATTTATAATGGTAGAGACAGGCCTTACAAGGTCCCCTTAATTTTTTAACATGAGAATTTCAAAGCAGGTATTTATTAGATATTTATTTAGTCAAGAACAGTAATGAGGGGGAAAATCATCTGCGCTTTCTTGAGTTTCAGTTCCCTTGCCAACAATTTAAATATTATTAGTTGAAAGATGAAAAAAATAATAGTAATTATAGTTATAATAATAAATTTAAAAAGCGAAAGATGAACATTTCAAAAACTAGACATTTCCGTTTTCAGGTTATAGAAAACTTATTTGTAACGGTAAATAAACTGCATATTTGAGTTTTCGGTATTGCTAACAAAATAGAAACCCACCCTAAGCTCTACCACCACCGCAAGCAAAAGGAGAGCAAAAGCAGGTATGTATTTGGCTTGTCTGGTGTCAGCTCGTTCGCCTTCAAAGGTCCCGCAACCCGCTCGCGCCCTCTCTCGGCGCCGCGCCGCCGTCGTCTGCGTTCCGCGTTCTCGCGCGATCACGCCGCCGCAGCAGCACTTGAAGGTCGCCGTTGGGAGCGATACGTTGATACAGCAGCCGATTGCTCAACAGGAGCCGTTACGTGTCCGCTGGCGCAGTTATTAGTGGCACTGAAATTGGTGCGGCGATTTGCTTCCTTGACTTATAATTCCTCGGCGTGTAGAAGATGAAATAAAACCGACTTGGAAAAAACAAGGAGTAAATTTGTGAAGTTAGTTTCATGTATATGGGAAACAATATATTAATAAAACTCTTTTACTTCCTCTTTCCTTCAAAATTTATCTTTCCAAAGCAGTTCTCTAGAATAAGTGTTGACCGTAGACCTGGAAGGCAGTTTTTGAAGTAATATTTAGAGGCAAACAAAATGTTTCCCGTCGTTGTACTCAGTGAAGTGTAATGTCGGTAACAGTCTAAGAAAACTAACACATTTTGACATTTGAATATTAAGATTTTAACATAAAATTAGTTGCCGCATATTTAAATATTAGCAATATCGAAAAATCAATTATAATTAGGGTGGCAAAACAAGACATAAGTGAGGAAAAATATTTTTGAAATCGCGGAAACCAGCAGCGGGAGCAGCCGGCCTCTACAATTCTCACCTAAACTGCTTACCCTACACAGTTACGCAGCTGGTGTCGATAAATCGCTATTACCGTCAGCGATCGAATATAGGATCTCACATTCTACAGAACTTTTAGTGAGGACAAACCTAAACCAAACAACAGTTATATCTTTTTTCTCTTTTGTTTTCAAATGACCTCGAATTGAAACCGATACCCTTGAATTAACTACTTTCAATTGCTTTGTTTCGATGTTCGTATTATCACAATATCTATTATTATAACTATAATATCTTTGTATTATTATTATTATTATTATTATTATTATTATTATTATTTTTATACATTGAAACTTTCTTAAGTTTAAGATTCACAGAGTGAGATGTTTATTTATCTTTCTTAACTACTTTCCGAGGCTTTACCCAGGAATATCAGAAACACTTATTAAGTAACTGATTGATTGGGAATGAACTTATAGACTGAATCTCCGCACTCTTTCCAAGAAGGAATGCGTTGCCGATTGTATTGAATGAATTTTATTATTATGAATCATATCCCTAATGACATATCTGGTTTTAATTAGTTATTAAATGGATTGTAATTCTGTTATTATAAAAATGATGGAATGTTAGTGAAATGAAAGGTAGGGGAAACAACAGAATCCACAGAAAATCAGATGCAAACTCACTTTGTCCACCACATATTTACATCAATTCGTGTTTGTAGTCATGGAAAACTAGCATGCAGTACTTCTAAGTACGTGCCACTCACAATAATGAAGGAATTGTGATATTAATTGCAACGCTTTCGGCTACCATTCTCTTCTCATTCGACACTACTTGTATCTTCCGAAGTATTCAAATCCCAAGCAACTCACGGTTCTGACTTTGGATGATGTTCCTTCTCGCTGCTCCATCCCACCAGAGAAACACTTTCTTTGAATACTAACGTGCCATTGCATCAATCTTCAGTTGATAAGCAGCGCTACCATAACATTCCAGAACCGAGCAAAAGAATGATTAAACGACAGAGAAAATTTCACTAACAGGTGTTGATAATGTTGCGTGTATTATCTTACGAAATCACATCAGCACATGCATCGCCGATTCAATCTGCTTTACGACAGGTGTCGAAACCCATTAAGAAGGACGATATGTAATTACATGCTGCCTCACGAACGTGAATGCAACGCGAGTGCCAAAGCAGAGAAAGCAATGTAGGAATACCATAGAAAAGACCGTAATCACAAAATTCATCAGTCTTTATTCGCAGTGATTCGTAGAAACGCGCAGATCCTTCGACAAGGCTCACGCACAGTTAACGAAGCTTTTACCCACGGGCGGCGACAGCAAAGGAGAGAGAGCAGGCAGGGACTTCCGCACAATTCGTGAGAGCAGAGACTCGATCTGGAAGAATATGCCAGGTTGGATTGTCTCTTATCTTCTCAAAAGATATCATTTCGCCCCAATTCCCCACTGAGCCTGTTTTTTTTTCATGCGTGCGGTGCATTCTTGCTGTTTATTCGGTTCGTAGCAAATGTTGTATGATGAGAAAGAAGAAAAAAATCATATACACAAGAATATTATTACCATATTTCACTTTCAAGAGCACCTCGCAGAGTGAGAATATCTTTGCAATAAAACTATTCAATGGAGTTGCTTAAAATAAAAGTTTACTTTACAAGAGTAATTGTTAAAACAGCTAACATGTGGCTTTTTGTATTTAACGTACATGTCAAACATTTCGGAGTTGCTGTAATGTTATTTTTTTCTCCACACATATTTAATTCAGAATATGCATAATATGATACACTTTTACCGAGAACATCGATATTGTAGTTAATAAAAATCAAAGTGTAAAAACTCCAAATAAAAATATTATTTATTTTAGAGACGAAAATTAATTTTTTCTCAAACATTTTCTCGCTTGTATCTTTTCCTCTAACACACGTAGTACAAGTCACGAGAGCCATGGCCTTTTTAGAAGATCTTGAACGTGAAGTCACGCGAAAATCTCATTGCTGCAGCGAAAAGCTACGGTGTTACACTACGGAAGTACTAGAGAATGGTGGAGACTCATTGTTCCACTTAACAACCTGGCCTGTTACAATGCGACAACGACCAAGGAACAGTTTGGCTTCGTTTCACATGAGGGGGGGGGGCAAAGGGAGGCATGGAAGTGATGACACCCTCTCGAAATAGGAAATAATTTTTAAAAAATAATTTAAAAAATAAGTGATATATTGATATTTAAAATGATTTATTCTTTGCGAATGCATCAATACTTTTATCAATATTGAAGAACTTATTTCCTATGCTATGCATCTTCATGAAGGAGATAAAAGGGGGCAAGTTTCTTGGAAAATAGATAAAACATTGAGACTGAAAATTCGGATAGGGAAAGGAAAGTTTTTGGAATCATAAATGCTTCTCGTTGGAGGAAGTGACAAGGTTAACAGCAGTAGGAGTAGCTCTCCTAATCAAAAAGAAAATGGACCACTCATTAATTTCTATTACAAAATCGAATGATCTTGAACTGATTGCAGTCAAAATAACATTGAAAATGTATACTTAAATATCATAACAGCATATAAATCACCTAAAATTCAAATTAATATAAATGATTTAAAACAAATATTATACAGTACAGAACCTACCATTATAATCGGCGACCTAAATAGAAAACATATAAATTGGGGCTGCATAGTGAATACTCTCAAGGGAGGAAATTACTTAAAGCATCAACAACTTTGAACTTTCAAATATTAGCACCAACAAATCCTACTCACTGCCTCAAAAACCGTAATGCTCAATCAGATATCCTTGACATTGCCTTCTTCAAAAATTTAACACATACCCTCTATGCTCACTCCTTACCTGAATTAGACTGACCACTGACCCGTAATACTCACTTCAGATATGAACTATATTAAAACAGAATTGCCTTATTGTAGACACAAAAAACATAGATTGGATAAAATTTCAAACAAATGTAGACAACACTCTTCCCACAGACCGGTTCATGAAAAATAAAGAAGAAATTGATTTTGCCGTGGACTCTATCACTAAAATTATACGAAAAGCAGTAAAAGAAGCAAATACTAACCCCCAATCATAAACCAAAATTAATACAGCAAACTATACCTACTTGCATTGAAAAATTAATTCAAAAGAAACACAAACTTCGACGACAATGGCAACAATCGAGAAGCCCCGACTTAAAGAAAATCAAAAAAAATTATTAAAAAGAAAACCTAAAGACAGTAACTTATGGCATGTTACAAAACAAATATTAAAAGAACCAACAATCATACCAGAATTAAAGAAATTAGATAAAACAGCTGCAACAACAAAAGAAAAATGTGAAATATTGGCTGAACAATTTCAAAAAACTTTTGCCCTAAATACAAATAAAACAACATACAAAAAAATAATTGAACTAACAACAGTTTCACATCCAGTAAAATATATATCACCAAATGAAACATATCAAATGATCAAAAACCTAATTAGGAAAAAATCAGCTGGAATAGACCAAATACGAATATTTTGCAAAAACTAAATCGGAAAGCAATTAGCTGCTTAACCGCAATATTCAACTCAATGTTAAGAATGGAGAACCCCACAAAACGGAAACATTCGATAGTAACCCCAATACCAAAACCAGGTAAGAACCCAGCATTCACAAAAAACTATAGACCTATAAGTCTGATCCCTATCATACCCAAAGTAATGGAGAAACTAATACTAAAGCGAGTTCTAAAATACATAAATGAAATATCATACATACCACTTTTCCAATTTGGATTCAAAGAAAAACACTCCACAACACAACTCCAACTTTTAAGAATTACAGAACTAATATATAAAAATTTGGAACAAAAAAAACCCTATAGCAGTATTCTTGGACGTAAGCCAAGCATTTGACAGAGTCTGGCACGAGGGATTGATATTTAAAGAACAAGAATCAGGCCTACCTCTCTACCTAGTGAAAATAATACAAAGCTTCTTAAAAGAAAGAGTTTTTTCTGTAAGAATAAACTCAACCTACTCCACACAAAAAGGAATCACAGCAGGTGTAACCGTTATCGATTTTGAAAATGAATTATACTAATAAAAATATAAACATTTACAAAAAAAAAAATATATTTTATTTTCTATTTTGAAGATGAAGTGTACAAATAACCAGTAATGTATAAACTAAATATTTATTTAAAACATAAATGTATTTTTTATAAAAATGTGTTTCTTGTAACTTTAAAAATTCTCCCCGCCCGAAATATTTCGTGAACGTGCGCGCGGCGCCGCGGTGACTTGTCCAGCGTCGAGGCGCCGAGCGAGCTCCCAGTCGCAGGGGCCGAGGGGGTACTGCGGCGCTGTAGCTGCTCCAAGGCCACCTGCGCCGGCGCGGCGGTGCGGGCGAGCCTCCGGGCAGCCACCGTTCGCGCTCACATCGCCTACGACTCGCGCTTCCGCCTTTACATGATGGCGTTTACAAATTCACAGGGTTAAAGAAGCAAATTAATCGATTGTATACAATTTAGCAAATTTTTTAAATTTGTTAAGTAGTCATCTCAAAATGAGTTACTAAAAAGTAAAAAAAATATATAAAAATAAAAAATACATTTCGCTGTATATTTTACCAATCAGAGTTTAACAAATAACGCTAACGAAATAAGTGTAACGCTATTTATTTATTTTACGTCAAAAAAACAGTTAAAAACTGCGTATGACGTGCTATGGGGAAAAGTGAATTGTGTGCACATTTTCAAAATTCTGTGATTCCTACACTAAGTCATATACTACGTAAGTTTTGAATTTTGAAAGGGAGAAAAAAAACTCCCATGTAGTAAAATCTATTTTCAAGGATAAATAAGCAATAAATTTTGAATTTTGACTTGTCTTCACGATGGAATACGGCACGGCCATAGAGCGAGGTATAATTCTTCACTCTATGGCGCGGCTTTATCGGTTCTCCGTCGCAACATCTGTTGCTTTTTTTTTATTTATTTATTTATTTTACGTCAAAAAACAGTTAAAAACTGCGTATGACGTGCTATGGGGAAAAGTGAATTGTGTGCACATTTTCAAAATTCTGTGATCCCTACACTAAGTCATATATTACTTAAATTTTGAATTTTGAAAGGGAGAAAAAAAAAAACTCCCATGTAGTAAAATCTATTTTCAAAAATAAATAAGCAATATATTTTGAATTTTGAAAGGGAGAAAAAACAAAATAACTCCCATGTAATAAAATCTATTTTCAAAGATAAATAAGCAATAAATTTTGAATTTTGAAAGGGAGAAAAAAAACAAAATAACTCCCATGTAATAAAATCTATTTTCAAAGATAAATAACCAATAAATTTTGGCTCTTATTACTTCCTGCCGCGACAACATGGAAACGATATTTTGAATAAATGTATTTCCCACTGAATTCTAGAAGACGTGCACAGGAAATGAAGTTACATTTATGTCCAGAAGCAAAATAAGGGGCCATCTCAGCATTTGCTCAATGGATCAGGGAAACTGGACGAAAAACCTGATCGAGATGGGGGTCATTGACCCGGAAGCTGTAGTACAATAGTTGTTACAGGTTGTTTATACTCATTTACACAGTTCAAATGGTAAATAAAGCATTATATATCATTGTTAAAATTTATGTTACTTTTCTTGTGATGCTCAGTATAGTCTCTAATTGTATAGAAACAGTTATGCAGCAGAAACGATTTCACTTGGGATTTAAACTTTTCTATTGAATTTAATCGTTTGATGTCATCTGGCAAAGTGTTGTAAAATAATGTGCATGTATTGTATGTGATTTTTTTGTAATGAGCTGTTGATACTGTCACCTGATGAATATGATTTCTACGTCGAGTGTTATAGTAATAAACTTCGGCATTTTCTGAAAATATATTCCCGCTCTTGAGCAAGTCATTTTTTACAAAAACCACTGATTCGTAAATAAGAAGACACGGTAATGGTAAAATTCCTAGATTAATGAAGAGAGGCTTACACGAATCACGTGGGTGGGATTTGGTTATTATTCGTACAATTCGTTTTTGTAATCTAAAAGTCTGGGAGCTATAAGATATATTTCCCCAGAATATTATGCCATATCTCAGGCGGGAATGAACATTCGCGAAGTATACACAACGAGCAGTATGAAGGCTGACTGAATTTGCAAGAATTCTGAACGCGTAGCACAATGAACTTAATTTTGTGTTCAATTCATTTAAATGGACGTTCCATTTAAGGTTTGACTGAATTGAGAGACCTAAAAATTTTGTTGCCTTAACATCAGTCAATGGTACACTGTTTATTGTCAATGGGGTACAGAATTGTTTATTTGAAATGGAAAACTGCATTAAAACAGTTTTCTTTTCGTTTACTATTAATTTGTTATTTCGGAACCAATTTGAAACATCTGTTATTGTACTATTTACTGTTTCTTTATTGCAAAGGATGTTCGTATCATCCGCAAAGAGAACCGTTCTTCCGTTTCGAATCGTCGAGGGCATATCGTTTACGTAAAGTAGGAACAGAATAGGGCCTAAAATCGATCCTTGAGGAACTCCACATGCAACGGGCAAAGAGGCGGAAAGGTGCGTACGTAATGTTCCATCATTCCAGTAAGGTATTTCAACTCTCTGAGATCGTTGTTTAAGGTACGAACATAACCAATCTAGAGCAATACCACGAATTCCATATGAAGGTAAACAAATAAAAGGCACGTTTTTCAGTATTGTGATTATTACGTTTAATCTGTCTAAAAGATATGCATCGTTGCTAAGTAAAAATTTATTAATATAATGTAAAATAATATAAAAGTCTGTATTATTTCACTAAAAATATAATTAACAGTATAATTTAAATACAAAACATTCATTATGACTTAATTTTTGTGACCCCTTCATAATCTCCCGTCACGGGCTTCCAGAAGGAGGCAACCCTAGATGGTGGTGGTGGTGGTGGTTCTGGTGATTTGGCGATTGTAACACTAATGAAATCACGTATGCAGGCAGAGAAGGGAAGTGAGGCAACGAAAGACCCTCCCGAAATAAATAAAGAAATAATCTTAATCACGTATGCAGGCAGAGAAGGGAAGTGAGGGAACGAAAGACCCTCCCGAAATAAATAAAGAAATAATCTTGTCTAAGTTGAAAAGTTACTGTTCATGGTTATGTAACTTGGCACTTATAATTGTTAATTGTATTATTTTATATTCAAATAAAAAGACCTTAGTTAAATGGCATCATGTTCTATGACATCTCTTCGACATGTAATGTGTCAATACTTCCAAAATGTCCAGAAATACGTAGTATGTGTCAGTTATTCTCGGAGAATCTGGTCAATGAACGCTTGTTGAACTCCCAAAAACAAAATCTGTAGCTGCTGCATAATTAAAGCAAAGTTTATAATTCTTTTGCACCAAATGTCTGTATCTGAATTGGCCCATAATTCAGTTTAGTAAAATTAAGTTTAGTAAGTAAGTTAAAGAAAAAGATGTTGATACCCTGAACTTTTAGTTAAGTAAACGAAGTAGCGAAATTACATTTTTATTCTAGGCACCACTTCATTTTTATGTTAATTCCAGTCACAATTATCATTGGCTAACCGGACAAACCCAGCTTTAAATATTGATTCCAAATATTTCTACGTTATTATAAATGTTTTAGTTTGCTCAGGTTTACTAAGCTTTTCAGATAATTTTTAATTTTCGTTATAGCGTGTTCTGTGGCGGTGGCGGCGGCAAGGACAATTACGTAAATAAAATAAGGGTAAGTGTCACAAATGCTACCAACACTCAAGAGTCTAGAAAGCAGATTTTCAAGAGTGGTGCAGAGAATGATTTTTAACACTAAACAACAAATTTCATTTGTTCACTTTTTACCTGTTTCTCATTTCGTTACCCGCGAAACGCATTTCCTTTATACATTATGTATTATTTCTGCTGCTCAATGATAAATTCCCTTAATATTCGTCGACCAGGAGCGACAATTATAATACAAAAAATTTTTGTTAAGTGGGAGAAATAATATCAAATCACTCCACGAGAAAGATAACCAAATGATATTACTCAAAAAAGTCTTCCCCCCTCCTATCTTCAGAAGCAGACTCCGGTGGTGTGAAAACCAACCTCTAACCTCGGATGATCCTTGGGAGGTCAATCGTGAAACAGCTTGACCTTAGCTCGCATGATACGACCGACGCGTGACGCTTTTCGTGTCAATATATAACGACTCAGTCACGCATTTCTCGTTTACGTTTTGAAACGCGTGAACCTACGCGTCTCTCTTCCTCCCGCTCTCTACTGGTACAAACATTTGATGATATGCGCACGATTTATCGTGCGGCAACACCTAAGTGATGAACCTCCTATGCCATCGCTATTTTATGTGAACGTTTCACTCATGCTTCGTCCTTCGTTTGAAGGAGGGCGAGACGCGATTTATAGGCTTGCTTTTGACGAACGATTTTTGGATTTTAGCGAAAGCGTGCATGTGTACAGCGGGTTCTAGAACGGAAAAGCCGGTAAGCGCATATGAGCGATAGCCACAGCTTCGAAATCGTTCATCAAAAGGAAGCCTGTAAATCGAATCTAAGGAAGCATTCTAAGGGTAACATTTTCTTTATTTTAAATGCACTCAGTGAAAATGTAGGATTAAATTTACGTTCAAAATTGATCACGAATATCATTCTGATGATAATGATAATAAAAAATGATAATGATGATATTGATTTATATCTATAGTTTCACAGTAGAAAGACTTACACTTGAAAATCAGCAACAATTAATATTTTGGTATTTACTACGAGTGAATATGTCTGTAATATTATTCGAATGATTGATTAGTCTTTAGGATTATTTTATTTGTAATGTTCGTAACGAGCTCTAGGGGTCTTCAAAAAGGTTCAATAAAAAAAAAAATTCTGATGATACCAAAGTAAGGACAATTTTATGCATTTGTTTGTTGCTGGCTGATTGCTCTTAATTGATTCTTTGTATTGTGACATACCAATATGGGGACATGTTTATTCACAGAATATTTGTCGTAAATGGGCGAAATGGTTAGGGGAAATAATAGGCAATATGGCGCCTTAGTAACGACGTCGTGGTTGTTGTCAGGATAAACAAACATTCATCTGACCGTGGAGGTGACGGCGAGTAGGAGGAAATACAAGAGATTTGGGGATTGGTTGAAGAAGCGTCGACTGATTAGTAAAACGGAAGTTTAGGCATTTTGTTGAAATAAAAGAAAGGCGAGGCATTGTGGGTTTGAAAAGGGAGGATAAAATTCATTCGGTCGCATGTCGTGACGGTGAGCAGTTCGCTCGTGAATAGATTAATTTGTGCATGATAGGACTTATAAAAATTTCGGGGGTCTACAATACGTGTTGGGACTTTGAAATATTTTCGTGTGGTAGAGCAAGAATCGGACTTGAGGGACATATTCGGACTCTGAATATTTTCGTGGCAGAACCAGAAGTGAACTTGTGATACTTCTAAGATTTGGGGAACGTGTCGAGTTCCGAATATATTGCTGTGCATCAAAATAAGGCTTCGAGTTTTTTTGCGAGTGAACTCTAATCATTCTTGAACTTATAAATGTATGCGGTTCACAAACGATACGGGACTTTGCATATTTTCTTGCTAGAAACGGAAGATAGAACTGAGAGACTTGTTTGCTGAGTAATCATAAAAGCACTGGATATTTATACGGTGAGAACGGGCATCAGACATAATATAGTGGAGCTGGAACAAATATTTGAGTGGTGCGAAGCGGTGAATCGGCGGTGTTCGTTTTCAAAGAAGAAAAGAAGATTCGTGGTATTTGGACTTCGGGACTTATGAGCTTCAAATAGCAGAAGGGAAGGCGTTTCTTCGAGGAACCACCAATCAAGAGCACGCGAAGACCAGAATCGCCGTATAAGGTTCGAACCAGGTCATAACTAAGAAAGTTTCTGAATGTAAATTTTTCACATTTTTATTTGCTACATTGATAGAAATAAACATTACGTTTCTCTTCAAAGAAAGATAAAATGATTTTCATTGGCCAATTCAAGCTAATAAGTAGCTAGATCAAATAATCTGTTTTCAGATTCCTCGCCATTCTGTATAGATGGCAGATCGAGTAATTGGCTATTAATAGAAAATAGTGGTTATTTCTGACGTGACCCATCGATCTAGCTAGGGGGATAATATTCAGTTTATCAGAGTAATAATAGTTAAGATATATCGTAACCTTTTTCCTGGCGCCCATGTTATTAGAAATTTGGAAACGGGTTAACCAAAATTGTAGCAGTTAGAGGTATGTTTCAGTATGTGCTCCTTCCATAATCTATCAACAATAAAAAATTGTTTCTGTAATTGATGTATAAAATACGGAAGCCGGTGCTGAACTTTTGAAAATTCTTGTTTCACGTTTCTTATAAATACTGAAACCCTTGAGAACAACATACAAAATTTCGGACTTTAGGACTAAGGATTAATGTAATATTTTTCTCCCCAAAACTTTCACTAATCCACGTGACTCTTTATCGTTCTTGACATGTTTACTAACATTACTGAGGCACTGATGAGTTTGTATGAAAAATCTGAAAAAAATAATTCATTAAACGACAGGTAAAAATTAGTTATTCGGGTTAGCAATATACTAAATACATAAAATGTCAAAATCGCTCCAACAAGAGCAACTAATGGGATGCATTTCCTGTTCTCTTGGACCTGTATTTAATGAAGAATGAGCGGAGTTCCCTAATTGTGATTGGTGCCAAGTGTTTGACATGAAAAGTGTGGGAGGATCGAAAGCAAGTCCTCCGACCGGGGAGTGGGCGGGGCAGCCGGAGAGGAGCAGACAAGGAAGGGCGGAGGGGCGCCAAGTGCGGATGCAGAGCGTAGATGGCGCCCGAGGGAGGAGCTCAATGTGGGGCGCGTGAGGCAGATCCGGGAACATCTCAGCTTTCCATGGCCATTAAAGGAAGTCTCAGAAAACACATTTGCAACGCATGCTTCTGATCACGTGATTTCTATTGAAGAAGCAGCCTCGTATAGCATCTACCGAGTTTCTTACTTCCCCTACCTAAACCACAAAATATATGCCAATGTTACTCAACGCTTCAATGAAAATAATTTTTGTTTTAAATTGATAGGTCATGACTAATTAATCACATTGGTATCGGGAAACAAAGACACATATTTCACATTTTTGTCACAAAAATAATTCAATAAAGACTTTTTTTATTTTCACCAAAGGCCAATGTTCAATGTTTCATTATCTTCAAGTGTGGCATTATGAACTTTCTTTTTCTCGTGTTTCTCTTTCATTTTGCAGGTTTTAGCTACCCTCAAAACTGTAATAATTGAAGATAAATGCTTGAAGTTATTAACATTACTAAAATGAGTCATATCTATCAAGTAAGGATAAGTTATCTAAACTTTATTAAAAACCAAGCAACAAATCTGAACATTCTCTATATTTTGTACATTTTTATCAGTTCCAAAACACTTTAACAAGAAAAATAAATGTATAACTTTAAACTCTATTTTAACTTTACTAAAGCTATATACAATATTTCAGCCAAGGTAGTTTACATTTTGAGAGAAGCTTGCATAAAAATGAGCAAAATTATCATTATTCGACTAGATACAGACCGTGCCTCGCCTTCTTAATGCATTATTTTTAACGCGCATTATATTGGTTGAATTGAAATAATGGACTTACAGAAAGTAGGGGAGACGCGATATTCTGCAGCCTTCAGGCGATCCTGTTCTGTCTCGAGGGCGCAGAAATGGACCAGCAGCAGGATGTCCGCGCTCCTTACCCCTTCTCAGCTTCTCCACATTCTTACGCTTATAGGGTACCGAGAACCCGTAAAGAAATGGTAACATTGAATCTGTTACGTCAACAAGTTTCATTATTGCATTCCGCGTATAAATAATTCATGCGCTTCACCCGTGGTTCCGTTGCCGCGATCCAAAAACCTCCCCGGCGCGGCGTCTGCGTACCTGCGGCATGAGCCGTCCTGCGCCGCGCTGCACAGTGGTCGCGAAAGGGCCCAACCGCGCGCAGAGGCCGCACGAAACGCCTTTGTTAATACAATATTTGACATTTATTTATCTTATTTGTACAGTTATGTGGGTGGGGGCGCTAACCTAGATCTTAAATCTAAACTAACTAAAAATTTTTTTTTTTTTTTTTTTTAATAAAACTTGCACTTTAAAGGCTTATACATTACATTAACTTATCCATATAAAACACACACACACACACACACACACACACACACACACACACTTACCCGATGACTTCCCGTCGGGGGGCACGCGCACGGTTGTTTCATCAATTTATGTCACATGAAACTAAAAGAAACCAGTATATACAAGAATTGATGATATCTTAAAGTCTCATAATAGTACAAATTGTACATAATGGTGTCGTACTAGTTCAAATTATGTACAAGTTTGTTAACTATCTTCGAGCGCATTAACACGAGTATAATTAGATGTCGATGTATAATTTTTATCGACGTTTTACCTTATACAAACGCTTTTTCAACATTTTTAAATAGTTTCAAACTGTGCATATATGATGAATGATATTTCAGTCTTCGAGAGGACTTTTAGAAGAGCTTAGCGTACAACAATCGACAGCAATCTCGATCTTCTGGGCATGCACATTTGCAGTTGTGCATGTGCAGATGCTGTAAAATGATATAGTGTGTTCGAGGTATTGCTGTCGATTGCTGTACCTACGCCGTAAAAAAAACACTCTAATAAGAGAGTTACAGAAATATTAAACGAAGCTCCCGGGCAGATCTTTATAGCTAATAGAATATTGTAATAAGATATTGGATGTAATACACCCAGTAAAAATTCAAATGTACTACGAATTTCGTTTAAATGTATTATATTTGACGAGCCTACTCAGGCTGGGGAAGGTGACATACTGATGTACTTATTAGAAGGCCATGAATCATTAAAACGCTCATGTTATGATAATATTCCTCATGAAACGTATTTAAATGTGTAGCCAAAGAATATTTAAAATATATTTAATTATGCATTAGAACAATTCCTTTATACACTAGTAAGCATGACTTCACTGGAATCTAATAATGAAATAATCAGTCTATGGTAACAAAAATGTAATGCATACACGTTCGGGATTCAGCCAAATCTTGTAATCGAGATTGGTATAAATCATTCTTCTGAAATTATAATTTATCGCCCAAGAAGTCACTGAATTGTTGTGTTTATTACTTGAAAAAGTTAAAAGCGAGATTATTGCTCAATTATTGCTCTTGTACCCCAATTTCTGTTCAATAAAACTGCATCCTCTGAGGTACACACAAACATTGTCTCGTAAATAAAATCAATAATATTATTGGTTTTCTTACTTTGTCACATATCAGCCGTAACAAAAAATGTTTGCCCACTTTTCCCTTCCCGCAGGGGTTCTGGCAAAGAGTTCATCCGGAAAGAATACGTGAAAGTTTCCTATTTAATTTCTTGACTTCCACGAGTAGAAGGTAATACATTTTATCCCGCCGAAACGATCCGAAGTCGTCTTTTAGATGTAAGAATTAATAAAATGTAAATTTGAAGTTGTAAGTATTTTTAAGGGTCTCGATTTCTAACTTCATAACAATTAATTATTTTTTAAATATTTGTATGCCTGTTCGCGCGTTTGGTCCGCATTCAGGCCAGTGTGCGGCGCGGGCCGTAATTGCAGCGAGGCCGGTAACAAAGGCGTTCATAAACATGCTCCGTACACGGCGACGCTCGCCGGGCTGCTTTATTACCTTGCAGCCGCCGTCGCTGGAGTCTGAGAAAAACGAATCGGAGCAGCGCACACGCCGCGACGCACCGCATCCTTCCCCGCCCCGCGTCGACCCGTCCCGCCCCGCCCCGCCCCGTTCCGCTCCGCTCCTCCCCGCCTCGGCCCGCCCCCTCCCCTCCCCTCCCCTCCCGCTCCGCGACGCGGCACGTCACCCAATCCGCACCTCCCCGCTCCGCGCCGCTCCGCCCCTCCCCGCCCCGCTCAGCGCCACCCGATCCCGCCGCCCCGCCCCCTCCTCCCCGCTCCGCCCGCCCCTGCCCCCGCCCCCCCAGCTCAGCCCTACTCCGCACGCCTCCCCCCACCCGCCCTCCGCTCTCTGCCCCGCCCCGCGCCGTCCCGCCCCCCGCCACCCCTTCCAGTCAATCCTCGAATCGCGCGTAAGAAGCGCGCGTACACAGCCAGAGGCTGAACGGTGCTCTGGGGCAAGCGGTCAATGCGAAGCACGCGGCGGCGCCTCGGCTCGACCCAACTGCGAGATTTCTTTTTAATTTTTAATTTTTTGACAAACATCAACTGCAAATAAATACACGAAACCTGTCTGGAATACGCTGTAGAATTGGCGGTGATTCACAAAGTTGTACGTACAACTTATGTTGAACAAAGTTGAACGTTTAAAGTACAACTTATGTTGAAAGTTGTACGCGTGAAATTAGCTTATCAAGTCAGTCACCAATTTAATACAGCTAATTTGACTCGCTTTGCTCGCGCATTTCCAAGTCGACGGCGAAGAACTGGCTTTCGGCCTTCACGATGAAAATAAATCATCTTCGAGTCCAGCTAATGCAAGCATTTTACGCCAAAATGGGAATGCAAATTAACTTGACTCGCTTCGCTCGTGTAATTACTATCACAGTACTTCTACTTAATGAAATACGCCAGTCCTCACATGTTATATTTATTCACATGCTTTAGCTGTATGGCAGAATAATATTGGCATGAGTTCTTGATGTGTCGGTTCACAATCTCATCTCATCGCGGTGTCAAAGGGAGCGCTGAGGTCGGCTGTATCACACTCCAGACCCGCAGCCAACCTCAGTATCAGGGTATTTTGAGTGGTATTCATCGCGTTGATTATGTGTTCCGCAAATGTGTTACATGGGAATAACCAATGTTCAACTCCCGATGACGGATCAAGATGAGATGAATAACCCCATCTCGATCAGGCTTTTCGTCCAGTTTCCCTGATCCTTTGAGCAAATGCTGAGATGGCTCCTTGTTTTGCTTTTGGGCATAAATGTAACTTCATTATCTGTGCACGTCTTCTAGAATTCAGTGGGAAATATAGTTATTCATGTTATCGTTCTCCATGTCGCGGCAGGAAGTATTTTTCCTTCACGAAGGACATGATGAAGGATAAGAACCCAAATTTATTGCTGATTTACCCTTGAAAATAGATTTTATTTCATCGGAGCGAATACTTTTGTTAACAATCCTATTTCGATTTCGAACAATGCTATTTTCGATGGCGGATGCTGAACATTTTCCTCTCGAACGAAAAATGAATGTCGCCTTTCTATGTCTTCCCTCTAAGGATGAAAATAATGTGTCCTTCGTTAGTGTCATACGGTTCTGTTGTCGATACTTAGGTTCTTCTAACGTGGCGACTGAGAGTAGTATATCCAAGATGGAATTCGGCAGGACTTTTTGTGTCATTCTCAGTTCTGCCGCAAGATGTCGAATGATCGCGACCGCATCAAGCAGTGTTGCAGATCAAGCAACTCTAGATTGTAGATGGAAAAAAGCTAGTCGACCATTTAAAAAATAAAAGTTATTAATATCTCCAAAGTTATGAGCAAGTACGAAAGTTGGTAATTTCTTCCTTCAACCACAAACATCTTGGCGCAAACAGCATCACAATATCTCAAACCGTTTCGACGATATTTTTGGTAAACTTCGATGCATCACCCTCACCCATACTTACATTACGTGATACAAAATACATTATATTATGTATGTTTCAGAAGACATTTTTTCAAAATCTTATCCTCACAACAGCTGGTGGGGCTGACATACTTTGACAATGCACATGGCTTCCAGAAGCAATTGCATATTTTAAATGCTTGCAATTCTTTTGATTCATTTTAAGCACATGAATGTAGGGGATCATTAAAAGCATTTTTGCTGTTGCGACAGTCTCAGAGAAAGAAATTTAGCCTTACAAATAAATAAACTGAAAATTTCCGTGAAATGAGAATAAGGTTCCAGATTTTTTAAAACATTTCCCAGTAATTTTGACGGAAGTAAAAATTTAGAACTGTATCACGGTTGATTTAATGTCACCCAGATTAAGGAATTTTAAAGACTGAATTACAGTGAAACAAGTACGAACGTTTCCACAAATAAACATAAATATGTCTGAGGAATTCGTCTCAACAAGTCCCAGTTCACTCGCTCCGTATTTCGAATGTTCCTCTTGTGTCCTACTTTTCTCACTCGCCTGAAATCGTCCATTGCAATTTATTTTCTTTCGTGCATTGAAAGCAAAAACCCTTGAGAGTCAAGGTTCCAAAGCACAGAAAACATTAACGAGGGACTGGACAATCTTTCGAAGGAGGCCACCGTGACTTCCCGGAGCAGAATGATGTTTGCCTTACACCTAGGCGGAGAGGACAGGGAAGGTCGCGCTGCCATAAAAGGTCATTTCTGTGATCATGAAAACACTCTTGCAGGCGCTGTAAAAGATGCTTGAAAAGTCTCTGATTTAATCTGAAATGCTTTTTTCTTTACTAATTATAAGCGATGATTATTTATCCATTTACTCTGTAAGAAGGGTACATACTATTTATGAATATTCGTAGTCTTATCAGCACTGGTCTATATTTGAGTATTCGTAAGATATATAATATGTGAATAATAGAAGAGTTATTTTCCAAAGAAACTTATCCATAAAATACACTTTTTAGAAATAGAAAGTGTTTACATTCACCCTGAGAGTTGATACGATTGAACGATTTTCGGATACTGTTTAACATGGGAAAAGCGCAATTATTTAACACTTTGGACAACCTAATGAAAAAGCGTCTTAAGATCACTAGTCACTGGTCTCTATGTGAGTTGACTTAAGATCTAACTAAAAGTAAAGAAGAGATCAAGGTTTTCTGTTCAGTATATTAAATTTCACTGGCAATGTTCATTTCCACATTATTTTATTAAGATGAAATGTTTTCAGATTAAAGATTTAATGACTAGAAAGTTTTCTAATTTCACAAATTGGATTTCTTTATGGGTAAATAAATCCTAAATGTCCGAAATCCCTGGTCGCCCTCTGGAGCAAAATTTATGAATAATTATATATGGTAATAATTTAACAGTGGTTAACTAACAAAAATTGAGCTAACTCCTTGATATGTGAAGTACGTTGAGAGGCATTGAAGGCCGACGCGGGTGTTAAAGTGCGTTCATTTGCAGCACTTGAGTTGGTTCACGGCGATGCAATGCATCAGTACTCATTGTTCACAACGGTGGCCAGCAGAAGGGAACCAAGCTGAATCCCAAGACACAGAGTGGGCGAGGAAATGGCGAAGAGGAAGGTTTGACGTTTTTATCGAAGATAAAAAATGTAAAGAAATATATGTCTGGGAGAAGCAAATATTTGAAATTTTTCTTCTGTTTCAGAATATTCCGTATGAATTGGACAATACTATGAATGCCAATAGTTAAAAGAAATGAAGAGGTAACCAGAGAGGCATTGGGAGCATCTCTTATTACTTCCAAAGTCGGGAGTATGTGGTATGTTCGATTTCATTTTTCATCCAAGCAACATTTTTAAAGATCGCTGATTGACCTTTCACAGCCAAAACAATGCCCTTTCGCGAGATGCTCTTTTGATAGGTCTGAAGCATGTGGTCGCGAGAATTAAGTCGTGGGGTGGCGAAAAGGGTGCAACAAAAGACAGAGTGGTATAGAGGGAGCAGCTGGAGACTCCTAACTAAATATAATTTGTTTGCTAATGTTTCAAAATACTTTACTTATTAAATACACATTGGCGTGACATTCAGTTCACTTCTTAACACACGCGAAAATACGTCACGCTCAGCAATTAAATTACATTGTATTTTTTGCGACGTCGTGGACGTCTCTGCAATGATGAAATGGGCGTGGCTCTGTGAACTACTACCTGCGCATTGGTGCGCATGGCGGCCTCGCATGTGCTTCGGCGTACGTTCGGCCTCGTCTCAAATTGGTATAAAACCACATA